>PVIC010031034.1:5375-21661 GCA_004025085.1 Thryonomys swinderianus | reverse complement strand
GCAACTGAGGGCCAGAGGCTTAGCTCAGCGGCTCCAGTTTCTGCCTGACAAACTCAGGGTTCTAGATTTGATTCCCAATAACTACACACCACAATGCTGGACGTGGTGGCACATGCCTGTAATCCCAGCACTTGGGAGGCAGAGGCAGGAGGATTGCTGTGAATTCAAAGCTAGTCAGGGCTACATAATGAGTTTGGGGTCAACCTGAACTGCAAAACAAGACCCTGTCTCAAAAAAAAAGAAAAAAAAAAAAGAAGAAGAAGAAATGCAACTGAATTTTGAGTATTGATTTTTATACTCTAAAATTTTACTCAATTAATTTATTAGTTCCAACAGTTTTAGGAGCTTTTAAGGTTTTCTGTGGATAATATCCTGCAATCTATAAACAGAAACAGTTTTATTTTTCCCTTTCTTTCTTAGATGCCTTTTATTATCTTTTAAATCTAATTAAAACAGGCAATAGACCTAGTTAGACATTTCTCAAAAGAAGGCATGTTCTCGGGAGACAGAGGCAAGAGGATTGCTGAGTTTGAGCTTGCCTGAGCTACATCCTGAGCTCAGGGCCAGCCTGAAATACAAAGTGAGACCCTGTCTCAAAAAAAAAAAAAAAACATGTAAATGACTAATAGATAAATGTTAAAATGCTCAGTATCAAGAAAATGCAAATCAAAACTACAATGAAATATCACCTTCAGTTTGAATGGCTGTTAACACATAAGACAAAAACCAAGTCCCGGTGAAGATTTGGAGAAAAGAGAACATATATACCCTATTGCTGGCAATGTAAATTTAGTCTAGTCATTCTGGGAAACAATATGGAGGTTCCTGAGAAAATTAAAAAATAGAACTAACATATCTATGATCTGGCAAAGGAAATGAAGTCAGTATGTCAAAGAGATGTCTGTACTTCCGTGTTTATTTTACAACACTATTCACAATGAAATTGGACAGCAGGTTCTTGACTGCAGGTTCTGGATTTGGTATTATCACTGTGCTTGTATTACTTATACTGCACATACCAGTAATAGACATCAAACCCTTTTAGAACTGCTTTGCCATCATCAGAATCAAATCTAGGATCCTCTTATACTTCCTCTACTTTTTAAAAAAAAATTGATTTTATTGGTACAGTTTGTATACACATCATGATCACACTTAATATTGGGAGTTTGTGCCAGTATATGACACGATTTAATTCTCATTTTTTTCCATTCCCTACACACCCACAACCCCACTCCCCCTAAATACATGAGCTTTGTTTCCCTTATTTTATTACTGTCCCATTTTTTCTTTACCCCTCATTATTCACCCTCCACCACCTTTCCCTTTGAATATTTTCTATTTCACGATATCCATCATACATTCATTCTACCCTTTAGAAGATTACTGGGTAATTTGAATTTTCTACCCTTCCTTTTTGAGATGGGGTCTCGCTGTGTAGTGAAAACTGACTTGGAGCTCACTATGTAGCCCAGGCTGGCCTCGAACTTGCGGTGATCCTCCTGCCTCAGCTTCCCAAGTGCTGAAAGTACAGGCATGTACCACTATGCCTGACAAGCCCCATATTTTAATTTAGTGAGTGCCATTTTGGTATGCAAACCAACTGGTGGTGACATTTCCTTGAGATACATGCCTAGTAACTAACTTCTGCTTCTTGACCTTACTAGAAATTTCTGTGAACTGATGGCTGTGTCTTTGTGAAATTCTTATGTTCAAACCTAATCCCCGTCGTGATAGTATTTAGAAATGGAGCCTTTGGGACATGATGAGCTCATGAGAGTGAAACTCATGGTGTGATTAGTATCATTATAGAAAGAGATGCAAACAAGCTTGCTTCTCTGTCTTCTATCACTTGAGACTACAGCTAGAAGACAACCATCTGCAGACCAAAAGAGGGTTGCCACCAGTCTGTCACACTGATAATCTGACCGCTGAGCTTCTAGCTGCCATAATGGTAGGAAATGAACTTCTATTTAAACTATCCATTCTGTTTTTCTAATTTACATACTTCCTTGTGAAGATAAAAATGAGTCTTCAAAGTCTTGAGATAGGATTAGGGGTCGGTTTTTAAAATGAATTCTCTTTTAACTAAAAAATTCTGTGGCATTAAAAAAGTTAAGAGAAGCCAGGCGTGGTGGCTCATGCCTGTAATCCCAGCACTCGGGAGGCAGAGACAGGAGGATTGCTGAGTTCGAGGCTTGCCTGGGCTACATAGTGAGCTCAGAGCCAGTCTGAACTACAAAGCGAGACCCTGTCTCAAAAAAAAAAGTTAAGAGAGCCGGGCATGGTGGCTCACGCCTGTAATCCCAGCACTCAGGAGGCAGAGGCAAGAGGATTGCTGAGTTCGAGGCTTGCCTGGGCTACATAGTGAGCTCAGGACCAGCCTGAACTACAAAGCGAGACCCTGTCTCAAAAAAAAAAAAAAAGTTAAGAGATGTTTACAAACTATTAAATGTGTCACTATACTGGGTACTGTAGGAAATAACAAGATTATCTTTGAACTCCTAGAATTCAAGTGAAGAATTTGTACACAAATAGATCAGCAGAAGTAGATTGTCTGTAAAGACTTGTAAGAATACATTAACAGTAAATGTTGAGTACAAACCCTCAATGTTGAATGTGATCATGATGTATATACAAACTGTACCAATAAAATCAATTTTTAAAAAAATTCACAAGTAGGGCCGGAGGGTTAGCTCAGTAGTTCTGGTGCCTGCCTCGCAAGCGCAAGGTCCTGAGTTTGATCCCGGGTAACCACATACAATGCTGGGTGTAGTGACTCACGCCCACCAACAATCAATACCACATACCACAGTGCTGGGCGTGGTGGCTCACGCCTGTGATCCCAGCACTGGGGAGGCAGAGACAGGAGGATTGCTGAGTTGCCTGGGCTACATAGTGAGCTCAGGGCCAACCTGAACTACAAAGCAAGACCCTGTCTCAAAAAAAAAAAAAATTCACAAGTAGGAGAAGCTGAGAGGGGCAGTGAGAACAGAGAGCCTTGATTAAGTTGTAAATATTTGTTAATAGAAATAGGGATAAGGATGGTTTAAGTTAATCTTCTGGTGTATGTATGTGTTTCTTTTTTTTCCCCTCTTCTTATCTCATATCTTTCATCACTTCTCCAAGCTTATCTTCATTGTTTAAATGCCTGTTGTGTATGTCTATTTTAAATTACTGCAGAGAATGAACGGGCTTTCTCTTAAGGTTTCTTCAGCTTTTTCCTCCTCTTGGGGCTTTTCCTCAAACTCTTGTTCTTCCTCAAGCTTGGCTTTTTCTTGTTTTTTGGTTTTTCTTTAGTTTTCTGGCAGGGTTTCATCTTTTGTCTGTCTGCTTCCCTCCCCATTTAGATACAGTCAGAAAAGTTCAATGCTTCATTGGTAATTAGGAAGGATTATTCCACCTATAATTTTACTTGTATAAAATACTTATTAAAATGGGCAAAGGAATAAAGAGCAAGAGGAAAAGTAACCAAAGTGGTTGATAGACTAGAAAACTTGACAATTTTATTATAACTAGAATAAAATCAAGAGAAATTAAAACTTTGTTTTGTATTTAATGGTTACTTCTCTCTCTCTTCCTCTCTCTCTCTCTCTCTCTCTCTCTCTCTCTCTCTCTCACACACACACACACACACACACACACACACACACACATACACACGGTCCTAAAGTAAAAATCTGAGGGAAATACCAAAAAAAGTCTTTCACTTTCCAGTTTCTTTTTCCAGAAGGCAACTACTGTTGCTGGGTTATTGTGTTTGTTACCTATATAAGCACACATTTACATATTTACATATGAATATATTATTCATGATCATATAACAGCTACCTTCCAGTCATCATGATAGCTTCCATCAAAAGAACAGAAAATAAGACTGGGGATATAGCTCAGTGGTAGAGTACTTGCCTAGTGTGTGCAAGGCTCTGAGTTTGACCCCCAGGGATAGAATGGGCCTGGGGTGGCAGAAGATCATAAGTGCTTGGGAGGATGGGGAAAAAATGGAGTCCTTGTGCATTGTAAACAGGAATGTAAAATAAGTATGATGGCATAAGGCTAAAAAGTTGAAATAGTAAAGAAAATAATCAACAGAGTAAAGAGACACCCTACAGAATGGGAGAAAATCTGCAAATTGCACATCTGGTAAGGAGTTAATATCTAGAATATGCTTTTCATCCACCTTTTTTTTTTTTTTTGCGGTACTGGGGATTGAACTCAGGCCCTTGTGCTTCCAAGGTTGGTGCAGTACCACTTGAGCTAAATCCCCAGCCCAATATCTAGAATATGTAAGGAAGCAAAACAGCTCAAAAGCAAGAAAACAAAAGATCCAATTAAAAAAATGGGCAATGAACCTAAATAGGTCTTTCTAAAAAGAAGTCATACTGAGTCAGTAGGTATGTGGATTATCTGCTGCTTTTGAGGGTTTCTCTATTTTTAATTGGCTTTACTATGCTGTATCTAAACCTGGTTCTCTCTGTTTTATTTATTCTCACTGCTTCTTGACTCTGAGTTTTGTTGTCTAAGATCAAGTTTGGGAAATTCTTGATCATCATATATTTGCATTATGTGAGATGTGATTGAAAACTGTGACGCGTGTTGTCATAATGGAAGATGAAACTGCTCATTTATCAGGTTGTTTTCTGTGCACATTGTTTCCTATATCATAGCCTTTATAATTTTCAGAGTTCACTGTAGTGTTCCTGGAAACAAACTCAGCCCGTGCAATTCCACCAAGATCAAAAAACACAACATCACCTTGATGGTGGATTTTGAACAGTACACTGTTTTTGCAGGAGGAGAACAGGGTGATTGAAACTCTGAAGCTTGACCCCAGATCATAACAATAAACCCAACCTCCGTCTCCCTTCAAGTCATTTCTTAGAAAGCTGGATCCCAGGGTGGCACAAGTGTGGAACTCCAGTGAAATGTGTTTCTCATGATTCATGATTTACAGCACACTGACTTCAAAACACAGCTCACTGACTACCGTGAGCAGGTTGAAACCTGTCACACAGTTGCTGAGGTTTGGCATGCTGCTTCTATTGAGGATCCCTGTCTGGTGCTCAGCAGAGGTCACTGTAGTGTGTGATCACACACCACTTCTCTCTTGCTCTGCTCTAATCTCCCTCTCGTGTTCTGGATCTCCAGTTACCTCTGCACCACTTCATGTACTGCTGTTGTATTTTCTGGCTTTTCCTCTCTCTACTTCAATCTGGATAATTGTTTCTAATTTATTGTTCAGTTCACTAATTTTCTCTTGTGTTCTAATCTGCTTTTGGAACCATTTCATTAAGTTCTTAAATTTAATTGTCTTTTCAGTTCTAGAGTTTTCACTAATTTTTTTCTCTTTAATATCTTATTAAATTAAAAAATTTAAAGAAAGGAACAGTCAGTATTGGTATACTCCGGTAAATTTTTTAGGTGATTTGGTTTTGCCATATTTGCTTTGCCTCTCTGTATACAGAACTCATTCTCCCTAAATCTTTTGAGAGTAAATTACAGAATTTATTACTAAACCCCCCCCCCCCTATTGAGGGTTAAACTCAGGATCTTGTGCTTGAGAGGTAGGCAAAGTGCTACTGAGCTACATCCCCAATTGTGGTCTTTCCTAAATATTTTTTAAAATAGATTTTATTGGTACTTTTTTTTTTTTTTTGAGACAGGGTCTCACTTTTTTTGTAGTTGAGGCTGGCTCTGAGCTCACAGGCAAGCCTCGAACTCAGCAATCCTCCTGTCTCTGCCTCCCGAGTGCTGGGATTACAGGCGTGAGCCACCACGCCTGGTACTGTTGTATGTGGTATTGATTGCTGGTGGGCATGAGTCTCCATGCCCAGCATTGTATGTGGTTACCGGGGATTGAACTCAGAACCTTGTGCTTGCAAGGCAGGCGCTGGAACCACTGAACTAACCCTCCAGCCCTTATTGGTACTTTTTATACATACATTATTACTACATTCAACATTGAAAGTTTGTACCTGTACATGACACCTCTTGATTCTCATTTTTCCCTTTTTCCTACTCTCCCTACAATCCCCACCCCCTATATACATAAGTCTTGTTTCCTTTTTTTAACCATCAAATTTTTTTCTCACACTAGATAAATAATACAATATTTACACATCTGTGTCCTATTTGTTTCACTTATGAGCCAGTACAGTATACAGAAATCTATGGGACACAATGAAAGCAGTGAATCCCTATACTAGGAAAACAGAGTGAACTCAAATAAACAATCTAATGATAAACCTCAAACTACTAGAAAAAGAGAAGCAAGACAAACCCAGAGCTCATACAAGGGAGGAAATTGTAAGGATTAGAGCAGAAATTAATGCAGTGGAGATAAAAGAATGATACAAAAAAAATCAACAAATCAAAGAGTTGGTTCTTTTGAAAGGATAAATAAAATTGACAGATCCTTAGCCAACCTTATCAAAAAGGGAAGGGAAAGGCCCAAATCCATGCAATCAGGAATGAAAAGGGGGAAATCACCACAGATCCAGCAGAATTCAGAGGGTGATAAACATCTGCTTTGAGACCCTGTACTCCAATAGCATGGAATACTTCATGACTTTTCTTCTTGAAGCAATATTCCAATCCTCCCAAATATCTCAATAAAGTCCTTTATACCTTACTCATTTCCATCAGGGGCCACACATTACATGTAGTTGTCTGTCATTTTTGTCTTAAATTAGAATTGTTTTCAAAGCACAAGGGCCTGAGTTCGATTCTTGGTACCACAAAAAAAGGGAAAGAATGATTTCCTAGTCCTGTTGTTGATGCTATTAATTTTGCTTTCTAGGCCAGTTATTTTGCATACTGTTTCTCAATTTGGATTCACCTTATTATTGCCTTATAATTAGTTTTGCATTAAATATTTCTTGGCAAGAATACATCAGGATACCCTGAAGTTAGTTGACCTTTTTTTTTTTTCTTTTTTTTTGAGACAGGGTCTTGCTTTGTAGTTCAGGCTGGCCCTCAGCTCACTTTGTAGCCCAGGCAAGCCTGGAACTCAGCAATCCTGCCTCTGCCTCCTGAGTGCTGAGATTACAGGCGTGAGCCACCACACCCAGCACTGTGGTATGTGGTATTGATGGCTGGTGGGTGTGAGTCACATACATGGATTTCATTCCTGATTGCATGGATTGTATGTGGTTACCGGGATCGAACTACGGGCCTTGTGCTTGCAAGGCAGGTGCTGGAACCACTGAGCTAACTCTCTGGCCCATAGTTGACCTTCTTATTTGTAATATTGTTTGGTCATTTGATTAAGAGGAAAGTATTTATTTAAAAAATAATAGTAAATAGTAAAAGTAATAGTCTTTGTGTGTTAAGTGATTTATCAAGATGTCTTTATAGGGATTTATGGGATTTAGCTCAGTGGTTCTGGTGTCTGCCTAGCAAGTGCAAGGGATCCCTGGTTCGATCCCTGTAACCACATACAACAATACTGGGCTTGGTGACTCAGGCCCACCAGCAATCAGTACCACATACCACAGTGCCAGGCGCAATGGCTTATGCCTGTAATCCCAGCACTCGAGAGGCAGAGGCAGGAGGATTGCTGAGTTTGTGGCTTGCCTGGGCTACATAGTGAGCTGAGGGACAGCCTGAACTACAAAGTGAGACCCTTTGTCTCAAAAAAAAAAAAAAATGTCTTTACAATATAGAACTGGCCAGAAACTGAAACCATTTTCTAGTACTAGTGTATTTGAATAATACTTACAACGTGGGTAGACTTCACAAGTACCCTTATGCCATGTGGATGGGCAACTAACAACTCAGGAACTCTATTTTAGTTAGAACCCTTTCCCTTTTTAATTTTGATTGTTCAGCCAAGAGTTCTTAATGAGAGCCAGTGTCAGTATATTTAGGTACTTTATTCAAATTAATGTGTTTTTGAATAATGGTTTAAACTAGCTGCTTGTTTAGTTGTTATTTTTAAGTTACTGATTCTGAATCTGCTATAGTAGTTTAAATATATTCTCAGGAAAGGGCTACACATAAAAAGAAACCCACCAAAACAGATATTTATGTTGGAAGAAAAAACAGTAGTTTTTGTTAGCATTCTAATTTTTCTAGATTTTCATAGAAATTAAATTTTTTTTTTTTTTTGCTTTTTGAGACAGGGTCTCGCTTTGTAGTTCAGGCTGGCCCTGAGCTCACTATGGTGCCCAGGCAAGCCGCCGTGAACTCAGCAATCCTTCTGTCTCTGCCTCCTGAGTGCTGGGATTACAGGCATGAGCCACCACATCCGGCATTGTGGTATGTGGTATGTGGTGTTGATTGTTGGTGGGCGTGTCTCCACGCCCAGCCATTATATGTGGTCACCGGGGATTGAACTCAGGACCTTGCGCTTGAGAGGCAGGCGCCGGAACCACTGAGCTAATCCTCCAGCCCTAGAAATTAATTTTTTTTTTTTTTTTTTGCTTTTTGGAGATAGGGTCTTGCTTTGTAGTTCAGGCTGGCCCTGAGCTCACTATGCAATCCTCCTGTCTCTGCCTCCCGAGTGCTGGGATTACAGGCGTGAGCCACCACGCCCAGCACTGTGGTATGTGGTGTTGATTGTTGGTGGGTGTGTCTCCACGCCCAGCATTATATGTGGCTACGGGGATCGAACTCAGGTCTTTGCGCTTGCGAGGCAGGCGCCGGAACCACTGAGCTAATCCTCTGGCCCTAGAAATTAATTTTTATAGAGTACCTCTTACACTACATTGCATCCTCCCTCCACCACCAGGGCTTGAACGCAGGACCTTGCACTTACCAGGCAGGTGCAGGGCTCCTGAGCTAAATCCCTGCCTCTCTGCATTTAATTTTAAGGGATGTGAAACAGAGCTAGTCTGACTACTAAGCTATAAGAAACAATACAAAATACATAGATTAAGAGAAGTGTACAGGATCTACATTTTTGAAAAGAACTTATTAGTCAGCCTGTCTTCTAAATATAACACTTAATAGAATGAGCCCATATGTTTTGTAGAATTCAAGAAGATACTTAGCTGGTAAATCTCCAATGAATGTACTGTTTTGTTCTGTTTCTGTATATATTGTTCCTTTACTTTTAATGTCAATATATAATACATATTTGAACTTGGTTAAGTCTATGAAGATAAGTTATACATGTAGGTACTAAATCTGATTAGGATCATCTTGTTTACACAGCATCATTAATGTAACACATAAGATGAATAATTTGGGCCTAAAGTTTATGTTTGTTATTAGGGTTATAAAGTTGCTTATTGGGCCAGAGATTTAGCTCAGTGGTTCCGCTGCCTGCCTAGCAAGTGCAAGGTCCCTGGTTTGACCTCGGTAACCACATACAATGAGATGATCTTGGGTGTGGTGAATTACGGCCACCAGCAATCATTACCACACCCCACAATGCTGGGTATGGTGGCTCACACCTGTAATCCCAGCACCCCGGAGGCAGAGGCAGTAGGATTGCTGAGTTCGAGGCTTGCCTGGGCTACATAGTGAGCTCAGGGCCAGCCTGAACTACAAAGCAAGACCCTGTCTCCAAAAAAGCAAAAAAAAAAAAAAAAAAAAAAATTGCTTATTTCCAGGATCATACCAGCTAATGAAAGAGACAGATGTAAGCAAATATTTATAGTAAATTCTATAATAAAGCACTACAAAAAGTATCACAGAAGCACCTAGAGAGCTCAGGTAACTTTGCTATATTGAAATGAAGTTGTATTATGACTACATAAATAAACCAGGTTATCATTAGAATTGTTCAGATTCATGCAGGTTGTTGTCTTTGTATTCTGTACATATTAACTCCCCAGATTTTCTTTAATGTAGACAAACTGTTGAAGCTTTTAGTAGTTGACCTATTTTTTGTGAACTTTTTGTTTACCTTTTAGCATGACAGTTAACTCGGTACTTTTTTTGTTTTTGCTTGTCACTAATGCTTTCTATGCCTTCCAAGTACTTCAACTTTGTTGTTTAAAAATACATATATTTTTAGAATTATATTTTAATTGACTACTGCTTGGAAATAAAATTTGTCTTTGTCAATGGTAAAGTTTCTCTTCAGTATAAACAGAATTATCCTGTGTCATTGTCCTAGAATAATTGTTTTCG
The DNA here is from genome assembly GCA_004025085.1 of Thryonomys swinderianus. Lineage (NCBI taxonomy): Eukaryota > Metazoa > Chordata > Mammalia > Rodentia > Thryonomyidae > Thryonomys > Thryonomys swinderianus. The sequence continues at coordinate 11,581 of PVIC010031034.1, read as the reverse complement.
TGGCTTTTGAATTTGTGGTTTGAATTAGGAATTGAATATGCCAGTTGGTGGAGAGATGGATAATGCTTATAGTAGCTCACAGTCTGTGAAGTGCTACATGTCTTTTGTTAAACGTGATTGTCAGTGCTGAGTAAATTAGTAAGCAATTTACAATCCCAAGTAAGAGTCAATAAAGTTTCTTACAATTTCATTGAAGGAATAAACCTCTGTCTTGATGGAATAAACATTGATAATTAGCTTGCTTTCCTAGTATTTTATCTGTTAATTGATTATTAGTTTCTTAGTATAATCATGAATGTATTGTTTTATTGGTAATTTTTAAAATCTTCCCCCACACACATTGAGCATTTTTTTTTTTTTGAGGCAGGGTCTCGCTTTGTAGTTCAGGCTGGCTCTGAGCTCACTATGTAGCCCAGGCAAGCCTCAAACTCAGCAATCTTCCTGCCTCTGCCTCCCGAGTGCTGGGATTACAGGCATGAGTCACCACGCCCGGCACTGTGGTATATGGTATTGATTACTGGTGGGTGTGAGTTACCATGCCCAGCATTGTATGTGGTTATCAGGGATCGAACTCAGGACCTTGCACTTGCGAGGCAGGCGCCAGAACCACTGAGCTAACCCTCTGGCCCACATTGAGCATTTTTAATTGGTTAAATTTTCAAGATGCTTAGGTGCTTGTGTTTTGTTTTTCCAAGTTTTTTTTTTCTTGTCTTTTTTAAACTTAAATTCTTTATTGGTACAATTTACATACATCTCACAATCACACATAACATTGGAGAATTTGTACCAATATATGACACAAGTCAATTCTCATTTTTACCCATATCCCTGCCCACCCACACCTCCCCACCCCCTATATACAGGAATAAATATGATTCTGAAAGAAAATAAAAGAGTTTGTTTTTCCAAATTTTACCTAGTTTTGGGATAGTACTGATTGCTAAGGAAACTACAACTATATATTTGCAACAGGAGGTTGGGCACATATTTTAAAAGTAATTTTTATGTAGGTCTGACTACCCTTCAAAATACATGATATATTGATTGTGGTTCTTAGATCTTTTAGAAAACATTTTATATTGCCTGGCCTGAATATCATATTATCTAGATAAAACAATGTAATTAGAACTTAATTGAGTGAATCAGATTTAAGAAAACAGTGCTAAATTTTAATTTTCTCAATATTGTGTCTCAGTCTTCAGCTTCATTAACTTGTATAATTTGAAATTATCCCAATTATTACCTAATATACATACTGGAATTCCTTAAAATAGATCTTGAGTATTGATCTATACAATAATTTTATTTTTATATCTATTACATCTGTATATTCACATACATTATATATATATACATACTATTTTTCTATGGCTTTGAGGTCAGAAGCTGTGTTTTTGTTTTTGTTTTTTATCTTTGGTTTTCCAGTACTTAGCATCTATTCATTACTATTCATTAGAAGTAAGGCAGGAAGAAAATCCTTCAGGTTCTAAGAACATTACTTAAATTATTCAGTCTAATTTCCGTTCTCATACTTTCTCTTAGTTTATTTCAGCAGGAATGTGAAAAATACATGTGACTAGGATGAAATGAATAAAAACTTTTAGAAAATGGAATGCTAAAGTCTAGAGAATCAGTAAGTAAGTGGAAATGAGTGAACAAAAGTTAGATTATTTGACAATGATTTTTGAATTAGAGTCCTTATAAGGAAAAATCAAGGTCAAATCTCGTATCTTTTTTATCTTCAAGTTTCTGTGAAAAGTAATAGTAAGAATGTCAAGATTTTGCAGCACATAGAATCAATAGCTAGAGTGAGTAAAAAGAACCAGACATTTAACAAAATATAGTTTAAAAGGATTTCTTATATTTTATGTGAATGGAAAGAAAGAGTTTTGAAATTTAAGCAAAAATCATACTGTAGAGAACATTTGTACTTATACGAGAAATGTAAAAATTAGACAAGAAGTAGTCAGGGATATAGCTCAAGTGGTACCACACCTACCTTGGAAGCATAAGGGCCAGAGTTCGATCCCTGGTACCACCACCAAAAAAAAAAAAAAAAAAAAAAAAATTAGACAAGAAAAGAATCTGGAACATAGAAAGCTAAACTTCTATGATAAAAGAGAACATAAAATTTGGAGTTTATAGCAGATTTGGAAAGATAGTTGTGACATGGATGCCCAATAAAAGATTTGTATCTCCAATATGCAGACTGCTCTTAAAATTTGACCAGAAGATGAATAATGCAATAGGAAAATGTGCAAAGGATGTGAATAGGCAATTTCAGAGGAGCAAATTTGCGTGTCAATATTTCAGAATATCTTACATTAGCAGTTAATGAAAGGAGTAGAGATGTGGAGAGTTATTTGAATGTACTGCTGATAGAAATGTAACTTACTGCTTATTTTGGAATAGAGTCTGGTATAAAGATTGAGAAAAAGACATAGTCAGAACTCCAGGGAATCTTCAGGGAGTCTGTCCTTAAGCAATAGAAGAACTGGTCTGTACAAGGGTGTTTATTTCAGCACTGTTTCTGATATCAAAGTTGTACCCTAAATAATGACTACTTGCCCATGGCGAGGCAATTAGATCTGAGAATGGAGCTCGAGGAAGTTAGGACTGAGCATAGAGTCAGCTACAGGAGTAATTTAAGTTAACCCCTTAGTGTTTATCCATATTTTTAAATTGAATTCTTTATTGGTACATTTTATATACAGCTCACAATCATGCACAACACTGGGGAATTTGTACTAGTATATGACACAAGTTAATTCTCATTTTTACCCACATCCCTACCAACCCACCCTCTATATACATGCTCTTTTATTTTCTTTTGAAATCATATTTATTCCTTCCCCTCATTACATTCCCACACCAAATTCTTTTTGGAAATTGCCTATTTTACATAAACTATCATATGTTCTAGAACTCATTTACATTTACAGGTGCTCATATCAAAGAAAAGATCCGGTATTTGCATATCTGTATATCCATTTTTTTCACATATCAATTTCTACTTTATCTTGATCAATAAGACCTGAGCAATAGGTGTTATGTTTTCTGCTTTGGTGAGCTCTTAAAAAACATTAATTGATACACATAAGAGCTTTTACTTATTCAAAAGATTTTTATTGAGCTCTTCTTTGTGCCAGGTAGGGTTATAGGCCCTGCAGAGATAAATAAGACATACAAAATCCCTGTCATAGTTAATAAATAATATCATGTCAGATTCTACAAATGCTAAGAAGAAATTAAAGCAATTTAAGGGGATTAAAAGAGACAGGGAACTCAGAGGAAGGGAGATGATTATTTTAGATAGGGTAGTCACGAAGGTTTTTCTTTGAGGAGGTGAAATTAATGAAAGACCTGAAGGAAATGTCAAGGAGGCAAATATCAAATAGATCAAATAGAATGAGTTAGAAAGTCTTGAGACCCTGGCTTTTTCTAGAAACTGAAAGAATAGCAGAGTGACTAAAGCACAGGAGCTGAGAATGTGAAGAAATGAGTTTTCGAAGAGTTGAGTAGGACCCAGTCTTCAGGGGCCTGTGGTTTTGTTCTGGGTGTGATGGGAAGCAGTTGAAGGGTTTTGAGTTGCTGAATATTTTGAATGCTGGAAGCTGTGCTAATTTTTATTTGGGAGAGCTCACTCCAGCTGCTGTGTGGAAAATTGACTTTTGCGGCTAACGAGAAGTAAGACTATTAACTGTAATCTTCACAAGGATAATCGTAGTTGTGTTAGCGTGATAATAATGAAATTAGTGAGAGTCAGATTAGATATATATATTTTGGCATAGAGGAAGTGGAGCTTAAAGATCATGAGAGAAAGAACCAATAATTTATTTTGATTAGGTCCTCTTTAGAATCACATAAATGCTTTAAATGCCAAATATACTTTATAGTAGTACCCTCAGCATTCTGAAAATCTTTTAGTTAAGGGTATTAAAAAATAAAGCAGATAGCCGGGCATGGTGACTCATGCCTATAATCCCAGCACTTGGGAGACAGAGACAGGAGGATTGCTGAGTTCGAGGCTTGCCTGGGTTACATAGTGAGCTCAGGGCCAGCCTGAACTACAAAGCGAGACCCTGTCTCCAAAAAAAGAAAAAAAAGCAGATAAATTAGATTGCCATCCCAAGAGCCCTTCAGGGTTCCATAGGATTCTTTTTCTGAGGGTTGTTAATCACTCCAGTGTTTTTCTTTTCATAGTCTGCCCACACTTGCCTTGGCTTTTGGTAATATTCACTTGTCCTATGTACAAAGTATTAATTTAAGTGATTTTAGTATACTAAATCCTTATGTATTCAGATAACGCTGTGAGGTGGCTGCTATTACCACTCCTGATTTACATTTGAAGAAACTGGCAGCATATGGTATTTCAGGGGCATCAGATAAACAAGAACCTGAGCCTTCTCAGCAGACACACTGTACTCTATGGTATCCCCTCTCCTGAGTGTGAGGGGATAGGATTTCTTACATTATCTTTTTTATTCTATTTTACAGTGTTAAAAGACTAAATTTTTTAGAGGGTTTAGGGAAAGAAGATGACAAATTACGGCACTTGTAAATTTTGACTTTTTCTGTTTCACTTCTACCTTTGACTATCCTTTTGATTGTTTTTCCTCATACCACTCAAATGACTTGAAAGTTACTATTTTTTAATCTATACAGTATTTCTCAAATGATACCTTTCATCTAGAAGTGATTGAAAAGTCTTTGCACAGATAAATGTCATGATTTTTTTTTTTTTGAGACAGGATCTTGCTTTGTAGTTCAGGCTGGCCCTGAGCTCACTATGTAGCCCAGGCAAGCCTCGAACTCAGCAATCCTCCTGCCGCTGCCTCCCGAGTGCTGGGATTACAGGCGTGTGCCACCATGCCCAACATGGTGGTATGTGGTATTGATGGCTAGTGGGTGTGAGTCACCATGCCCAGCATTGTATGTGGTTACCGGGATCAAACTCAGGACCTTGTGCTTGTGAGGCAGGTGCTAGAACCGAGCCAAATCTCCAGCCCCCTAAATGTCATGATTTTTAAGTCACAAAATGTGGTTACCATTCTGTTTTGTCTTTGTATCCCTGGTGCCCAGTAGAACACTTGACATACAGCACATGGTTAGTGAATGTTTATTGAATGTGTGAATGGAGAGACGAATTTCTCCTTGTAATGTATTATCATTTTTACCTCGGAAGCAATGACAGGTTTGCTCTAAGACAGGACATTATGGCTGCTAACTTTCCCCATTTAGCTCCCTCAGTAGAAAGAGGTTCTGTCCCCAGCATTCTCATATTGACTTTACTGAACAACTCAGTAAATCATTTTCTTAGGGATTAGTTGCTCTTTGGACCAATCATGACCACTCAAAGTGAGATATTAATGTATAGGGGAAATAATATAATTCCCATCCTACTAAATGCCAAGTTTGTATTTCCCAAAATTCAACAATGAATTCTAAGGAATGATGAAAATTAGTAGTAAGAAAAATTTACTGATAGAGGGTACCCCTGAGAGAACTGGAGGAAATCTGAAAGTAGGTTCCCATTGAGGTCTCTTCTCAAAGGAAGTTTTATAGAACAAAATCATGAGATAGGTGCAATATGGCTCAAAACTGTGATCACCCAATAATTACAAGTATGGCCACTTAGATAATATCGATCCAGTGTGGGAGCAGGTCATTAGCAAGTGTTCATGAACAAAAACGTTTTTAGGAAGGCAGGGATCAGGCGATCCTGGTCACCCATCTGGGTGACTGTCACCCAGATGGTGACCTTATTGGGCCAGATGATAACAATTACAGTATAATCTTCAACTCATTGCATATCCCTTGGGGAGGCAAATAGCCCTGATCATTCTGTCTGTGTTTTGAGGCCTGGGCCTGCAGCCACGGTTGTAATGTATTCTCATCGCCTTCACTGACCCCCTCAAGGGCCTCGTTCTGACTGCCTGTAATACTTCTCCCCAACCTAGTTGTTTACATCCGGTTTTCCCTTTCATGGCCAGGTAGGCACATAGCATCATTTTACTGAAGATTGAAGAAACCATACTGGCAGCTATCATTGCTCATTCCAAGATTAATTAAAATTTAAATTTTACTTCTCTTTTTATGCATGGTAAATTATGAAACAGTACAAATTAAAAAGAAAAACACGATAAGTAAACATAAGCAATACACATTTAGTATTTTTTTTTTTTTGCTTTTTGGAGACAGGGTCT
>PVIC010031033.1:0-13791 GCA_004025085.1 Thryonomys swinderianus | reverse complement strand
AGAGGTCCAATGGATGCCACCTCTGTGGTGGGGAAATTCTCAGCACGGCCTCTCTCAAAACTGGCTCAGGTGGAGACTGTCCGTTAAATATTCTCCATAAAGTGGCAAATCTTTATAATTCGCTGTTAGTCTCCTAGACACATCTGCAGGCAGTGGAGTCCACCAGGACTATTATCGTTAGCCCCAGCCATTAGTCAAGGGGAATGCAGCCTAGTGAGGTGACTTATGGTGGATCGCAAAGATGTGCCTCAGATCCTGACCCCAGGACCCCGGGCCTTTAGCAAGTTGCTCACTCTGTCTGGAGCCTCAGGTGCTAAAGAGAGAAGAAAATCTTGAAATTAGTCTGCAAAACATCTATGAACCCCTGACACACTGAAAGTCTGGCTCGTCACTGACCTATCTCTCAGGTCCTCAGTGCTGTGACTGCTGGGATGCCCCCAAGGGAAGGAAAGCAAAAGACAAGACAAAATCCTCTGCTACAAAACTTGACCAGCACTTGGAGATAGTCTCAGACAGGAGGGCCTAAGCGTACTGGGCCTCCCTACGGCCCTCCTCACCCAGGAGAGCGCGAGTAAGCGCCTTGTCATCCCAGAGAACCTGGAAGAGAACCGCCCTGGCCTGACCCCCTTCCTGTCTGCCAGGCCTCTGGGAAGAGGTGCGATGAGCGCTGCTGTCACTCAAGGAAGAAGACAGCTGGGACACGGGCAGCACCTCACCCCCATCCCCCTGCCACAGCCCCACGCCTGTGCCCAAGGTGCAGTGGGCTTCTTTGCAACCAATCCAATTGGAACAGAGTTCAAGCTCTATGCGTGATCTTTAATTTTCCAGTGGCCCCATTTTTAAAAGTTAATGGAAAGTAGGTATTTTTATTTTAACCAACATACTATCATTTCAGCCTTTTCTAAGCGTGACAGGCTATTGGTGAGATAGTTTACATTTTTTTTTTAAAATACCCTCAGTCTTGGAAATCTGGTATTGTTTACACCCACCACACATCTCAGTGTGGGCCAGCCACGTTTCAAGGGCTGTGTGGTCACGGGTGGTTTGCGGGTACTATATTTGCCTGTGTAGCTCTAAAAGATGCATACAGGTCTCTGTGTTGCTGCAGTTATCATTCTGTTTATCTCATATTTGGTTGGCATTTCATTACAGTCTCATCCACTGCTCTGAATATCTTTTCCGAAGCTAAAGTCACATTGCACTTGTGACTCTTTCCCTCCTGTTGCTTTGTGTTCCCTAAATCAAGTTATTCACAACCGCATCATCTCTCCTGATAATATCACAGACTGTTGCACAACTCCGGTGTGTCACAGTCTTGCTAGCAAATGCCCAAATGTTGGGCTGCTGCAGGTTTTTAATATTACAAATAATGCAGAAACGGATTATTTTTGGTTGCTTGTGCTCTCAAGAACTTGACGTCTCTCTAGCACATCAGCCGTTTTTAACAAAATGACTTTGCAATAAATACCATCGGTCAGACAATACTCACCAAGTGATTTCTGACTGAGAGCCGAGACGCCTTAGGGTTTCCGTCATGCACCTTTGATACCTGAGTCTGTGACCTAGGACAAACCACTTCCCTTTCTGTGCCAGAGTGGCTCTATTTATAAAATAAACTGATTGCATTAGGTGTTTTGCAAAGGTCTTTTCGGCTCTAACCTTCAGTAATGCTTTTCCCTCACCCTTGCATCTAATCAATTAACCCATCAAGCGAGTCATTATAAGTCATTATAAGCAAGTTGTGGCAAAGCCACTTCCTACACATTTTAAAATCCATCCACTTGCCCCGGTCCCTGCTCGTGGTGCCTTTGAGGTCATAGTCATCACTTATCTAAATGGTGATGGGCAAATACAGTGCGGAGAGAGGAGCTTCAAAAAATTAACATCAAAGTTTGAAGTCAGAAACAAGATTAAATGAGAGGCGGATGAAGCCTGGAGCTGGCACAGAGGAGGTGCTCAGTGAATATTTGCTTCATTAGAACCTGAGCGCAGCCTCAAGTGAACACACACACACACACACACACACACACACACACACACACACACACACCCCTGCTCCTCAAAGCTGTGAGGAGTTCACAGTGCTTCCCTGGAACCGTGAATGGGTGCTGCCTCACCCACCCTACTCCACACCCGGGTGCTCCCAGAAGACAAAGACTCAGAGACTCCACAGCTTCCCCTAAATAGCTGGCAGTCTAGAGGGGGAGATCAGAACCCCTGTACTCGAAACAAGCATGCCTTGGGCGCTGTCTTCAGTGGAGAAACCAGATGGAGAAGAGAATAGTTATCCAAGCAAATCAGGCGAACCTGCTGTTGAAGAAAAAGCTTAAGGAAATTTGTTCTGCCTTTCCCCTTGTGAACCAAGGAGTTAGGGAAGCCTGGAGCGGCAAAAATACCTCAGAAAATCTTGAGTTCTGGTCCGTGCTCTATGATCTCAGTCAAATCATGAAGCTGCTTTTTGATCTCAGTGTCCTCATCAGCAAATCGAAGCTAGAGTAACAGTCACCTTTCTCCAACCTGACCACCCAGTAGACAGAGCAGTTGTGAGACTGAACCCAATGATGACAGCTTGGCACACCCCAGGCAGTACCAGGAGGATCTAATAGCTAGTAGACAACCAAAAACTGTACAGTGGCACTTAAAAACCTCCTATTTCTCTTCGAGTAATCATAAACAACCCTTGTATGGAATGATACAGCTTACAAGACGATTTGTGTGCACTTCTTTTCAAGAAAGCTATGAAGTACGTGTAACAATCATTTGCTCTTCTGGCACGTGAGAATACTGAGACTGTGTACAAATACATGCTGAGTCCTCGGTTCTCAGCCTTTCCCCTACGCGGTGAAACCTTATCATCAAAGCATTAATATTATCAACATGTGCATCAATAATGCTTGTTATATACATCTCTCTTTGATCGAGAACAGTAAGAGGTGAGACTAGAAACTCTGGGAGGGAGATGGCAGACATGCAAGACCTGCAAGCTCGCTCCCTCCTCTGCTTGGCCAGTGGCTGTCCCCTTCTGATTTACCTGTGGCGCCAGAGAGCAGGAAATATTTAAGTCGACAGATAGTTATTTTTACAACTGCAATAGATACTTGGCAGTTAGTTTTTAACAATTGTTGCAAATGTGATTTATTTGCCAGCATAAAAGGGCATTACTGTGTGAATATGGCTCCTGAAATTAGCTTCAGTTTAGCAAGGGGCCTTGCCAGCCTGACCCCTTAATATCCTTATAATGATGCCATTTACATTCAATGCTTACTCAAGTCACTCACTGTTAGATCTGTTGAGAGGAGTCCACTCTAGGGCAGATGGATTATGTATTTTAACATACAGAGTTGGCGAGTGGAGCACTAGACCTTCTAAGGGGAGAAAATATTTAATCAAGTCTACATGAAAATGTGTTAGTTTCCAACTTCCTACAGTGAAAATGCATTACTGCTAATTACAGCATACTCCAGAAATACAATACTTCATGTTTTCTCCACAAGACATTTCTATGGCATGGATTATATAAAACAAGAACACGTTCTGATCCTCTTTGACTTCAGCTTGTAATTTGCCTGGAGAATTGGTACAGGACCAGTGCCATCTCCTCCAGCATGGGATGGAAAGAGGGTGAACTCAGAGCCAACCAGAACTGGCATCAAATCCTCATGCCACCACTTCCCTTGTGAACCTGGGTGTCCTGTTTCTTTATCTGTAACACAGGGTACAACTTTTTTAGGTTATTAAAAAGATCCAAGATTTTGTGAAGCACCTGGTACATGGCAGGTAGTTGATAACATGAGAGCTAGTCATGACTTTGTTGCTTGTTTAGAACTCAGCTGTCACCTCTGGAACGCAGCCCTGACTTCACTGGGTAAGCCTGGCCTTTCTTTCTTTCCACTTCTGTCATACTTTGTCCCATCCCATTATCACAGGACATATTACATTGTAGTATAATTAATTGAATGTGTATCTGTCTTCAGCTTCTTCATGGAAGGATTCAACGTGTGTACTTTGATCCTCCAGTGACTAGCACAGTCATAAATCTTGAATATTGAACTAGGGATCATTCTAGGGGTGCTTGTGGACTCAATGTGGGGGAAGAAATTTAAAGTTGATGTGTCTTAGAAGAAGGAAGAAGTAGCAGATGACCTATGTTTGTTCTTGGTCAGTGTAACCCATTGTGGAGGTTTGGTGAATATCTGTGAAAGGAATTAATAGACATTGCTTATTTATCTAATAGTTGAGAGTAATTTATAACTAACATGATTATTTTTCAAAACATTTTCATTGCATTATAGTATTCTAATAATCCTGTGATACCTCTAAGATAACATTCATTGCCAGTGGAGGGCATGATGACACTGTGGGGTGGTAAACTGATATTCCTGCTCCTTACAGTTGGATGGTGATACAGTTGTACAAGCCAACTGTGATTATTCCTGAAGTCTCACTGACAATCCCAGAAAGACCAACACCGATTTTTCCAAAAATCAAGACAAACTACCCTTTTCTCATATTTCTCACTCTTTCCATCTTATATTCAGTCATACTTTACTCTTTTTCTTCTCCATTTTTCCCGGCCTCTGAAGCTTCTATCCTATCTCATTTCCTCAGTAGAAAACTTTCCACTAACTGTAAAACGGCAGTCCAAGGGCAGAAAAATCAGTCAGTATGAGCTTTTTGGGACTAGTCCTCTCTGTTAGACTGTCCTGGCTGGGTATTTCCATTTCTGGAACTTTCTGGGAAACCTTGAATCTTCTGATTAGAATCAGACTCCATTCCTCAGCTGAATGACATAGAAACAGTAGCAAAGATGTGTATTCCATTAAGTCCTGTGGTCACTGGTGTAGTGTGTGGTTCAGTCTAGTGAGGGTTGGAGGGGGATTTCTTTTCTCTCCTGTTTCCTGATGTCGCCCTCATTTGTCTGCCTCTCATTTTCATCAGATATGGGCCACGGGCCTAAACCTCTCATATAGTGACCAGCTGGCCCTGACTCAGCTCACCCTTTACCTGACAAATGGCCATCTGGACTGCGGTTTGAGCATCCTTGAAGTGCCCCGCTTTGTCCCAAAGAAAGCAGCAAAAACAAAGCACCATAGCTCCCTGTCTGTGCCGGTAAGCAACAGATAAGACCTGACCATTCTCGTGTTCAGCTTGTGCACAGCTCTATCCACATGAAACACTCCTTGAGTTAGAGAAATAAAGAACAAACCGGGCAAATCACTGAACAGGTCTAAAATGGGCCAGGGATATGGATGATGCTGTAGATACCCAAGGGATCTCCTCTTTCTCCTTCTCCTCAACCCAGTGGACCTGTGAAGAACCAGCTAGGCCCTCTTTGCTCATAGGAATCCCTCAGTCTCTGCTTATTAAAAAGACTAGTAGGGGAGGGAGGGTGGGAAAAGATGATGACGAGCTGGTGATCCCAGTGTTCGGGGAGGCTGAGGCAGAAAGACTGCAAATGTGAGCCCAGGCTAACCATTACTAAACTTACTAAGACCCTGTCACAATAAAAAATAAAAATAAGCTTGCATGTAGATCAGTGGTAGAAGGACCCTAGATTTAATCCCCAGTATCAGAGAGAGACAGACAGACGGAGACACAGGTATGGTTGGACCGCAGAGGAGAAACAGTTCTCCTTTAATGAAGCCTCAGGACTTTGCTAAGAATCTTCCATGTCCAGCCCCACTCGTAGCCTGCATCTTCACCAAAGGGACCTGCAGGATGCAAGGTTCACTGCTAGAAGGAGGGACAGCATGAAAACTCAAGCCCTGCTAAGAGGCGAACCTAACTCCATGCTGTTTCTAAAAGGAAGCTGGAAGATAAGTCAGTCTGCACCACAGTATGTTCCAAAGGCAATGTGCTGCCTTTATGTATGTAGTTTCAGAAAGCTGTAAGCAGAAGTTATACTGCGAAGTAGAAGCACTTTCCCATTTTTCCCCATCTTGCCTGTAGGTTTCATTCCTAGCTACAGGCCACATACTGAAATTCTCTTGTGATTGAGATGGTTTAAACACTTTCAGGAACTGCCTCCACACAATGCCAACCCAGATGCATTATGATTTTCAGTAGTTGACATATCTCTACAATCACTGCAGAGAAGCTCTGCACGGTTTCTGGTGTGGAGACAAATCCAAAGTGGTTGGTTTTAGAGAGAAGTGGATGTTCTGATCCTGGTGGTGCCTCTGTGCTTGTATGTATATGGCCCTGTGGTGGATACTCAGGATAGGCACTTTCTAAAAAGAAGCATGGGGCCGGAGGGTTAGCTCAGAGGTTCCGGCGCCTGCCTCGCAAGTGCAAGGTCCTGAGTTCGATCCCCGGAAACCACATACAATGCTGGGCGTGGAGACTCACGCCAACCAGCCATCAATACCACATATCACAGTGCCGGGCGTGGTGGCTCACGCCTGTCATCCCAGCACTCGGGAGGCAGAGACAGGCAGATTGCTGAGTTCCAGGCTTGCCTGGGCTACACAGTGAGCTCAGAGCCAGCCTGAACTACAAAGCGAGACCCTGTCTCAAAAAAAAGAAAAAAGAAAAGAAAAGAAAAGAAAAAGAAGCATGTATGGACCCAGGCAATGAGCAATCCACAAGTGAATTGAAGCCTCCTAAACAAGTGTGAACAAACTACAATGCTGTCAGGTTTACAATCTGACAGTTGATGGCCCCTTTGAAAACCAGAGAAAAAGGAAACGCATGGGTGAAACCGCTGTGGTAATGGCGGTGCACTCAGAACTAGTGTTTGTAAAATGAGTCTATCCCTACAATGATGTGCTGTACAGGGCAAAGCAGAAAACTGTGTTGGACTCTGAGAATAACTCAGAATTGTTCCACGTCAGAACAGGTGTTTTGGCTGTTTAGACCTGGTTAGAAAGAATAAGTGGGCTTTTGATCCAATGTCCTCCAAGGCAGCCCTTTGATAGTATAAACAAGGGCTGAGAAATCCCCAGACATGCATGTGTTAGAAATAAAAAAGAAACGGCCCTTTAAAAACTTTTAACGGACATTCATTCAAAAGTGGCATAAATTGTTATCCTTTGCTATCAGTTTTCACTCCTTCCCTCTTTCGCCAAACCCTGCAGACCACAGTTGGTGAATGGCCGAGAGGAAACATCTTTGCTAACATCTTAAAACAACCCAAGTCGTTTAGATGCATTTTAACGGCACATGATCTGTAATGAATGATTAAGTAAAACCTTTTGTGTTAAATTATGATGTTAATAATGATTCTGTCTCCTGTAATTTATTATGAATTCTCAAATGCTTCGGGTTTGATTTTGATAGAATGCAACAACAACAGAGTTTATGTGATGACTTTATTTTTAGAGCTCCTTCTTTGAAGGCACACATTTCCCTTCTACTGCTGCTACTGTAATTATGCACAAAACCAATCACTCATTAGAGTTAGGATACATTATCTTCTAGACAGATGAGGCTAAATAAGCAACACATTAATAATTCAGAGAGCAGTTCATTATGCATGTGGGTGCCTGCTTCGTAACTGAAATAAGAACCTCATCAGCCTCTGCCAACCCTTAAACAATAGTTCTGTGTTATTGCAGCCACATTCCAGTTTACGCTTGTTAAACTGCTACTTGGATTATTTTATCAAACATTCATTTATTTGTGGTCCCTTACTGCCGAGAACAGATTTTGGAAGCTCCTTTTTTAAGTTAATGATTTGAGCAATGGGTGTTATTAATTCTCAGAATATTATAAACATGATTAATTTTCAGGCAGAGATTTATTGCATAAGGATTTCAACTATGTCAACTGAAATGCATCACTGTCAAAACAAGTATCATGGCAAAAATAGAATATGTTCCCTACTTCAAGAGCTGGTGCTCAGAACTAAATCAATTTAAATTGTGGCTGAAGCAAAATTATATTCTCCAATGAAAAGGAGTATTTGGAGCTTCCTTTTTTTTTTTTTTTTTTTTTTTAGCTTGGAGTACTCTTGTTAGATTGTGATTTAGAAAGGTAGTTTAATAAGCCTAGATTTCTTCTGGTACTGTTTTCTTTTGCTTTTCCTAGTTATCATTTTTAAAAGGCTAACTTCTGAAATTCCCACGAATTTCTGGTGTGACCAGTGAGAATCAGGAGTGAAGATCCCTGGTTTAGGAGTCAGGGATCAGGAAATCTGACTGTCACTCTGGCCTCAGTTTCTTTATTGGTAAAACAGCAGGAGTGCTAAATGACATCAAGGTCTCTTAAGTGATAAGTCTGTGTAGGGCCTGTAGAATGGGCTTCTGTACTATGCCTGACCAGGCTACCTCCTGTGCTGTTGGGACATCTGTGAGGGAACATAGTCTTCCCTGAGAAGTTCTGGGTTTTTGTAGATACTTTGGAAAGGGGTTAAAAAAAAAAAAGGAGTAATACTGTTATGATAGGTGTTATCCTGAGTCTTCACTGGCTCTCATTTTTGTTATATCAGTTAACACTTTCATAAGAATCAACTGGACACAAATTTAGCAGTTATTTACTCAAAACCTGTTTCTGCCAGGCACCCAACTAGGCACAGGGTGGGTATAAGGACAAGTACAACAAAAAGCTTCAAGTTTATCAAAAGGAACATGTAGGGCAGCAGCCAACTATGCCATGTGAATTAATAGAACATCCAGAATATACGGACCCTTACTCCACATCAGGTACTTTATTACATGGTTTACATGAATCTTCTTATGAGATGTTGATATTAGGCAGGTAATGTTATTATGTTCACTTTTAGATAAGGAAACTGAGGTTAAGAGGTGTTGAGGAACTTATTAAAGCTCACTCAGCAAAGGGTGACACCGTTTGACTTGTCAAAGTTGAAAGCCTGTGTGTTTGAGCTGCCACACGCTGGCTGAGAGTCAGGGATCAGACCAAAGGAGCTTGAGCATACTTCCAAGGAAGGTTCTAGCAGAGGCCATACAGAAAATTATTTTCCCAAAGGAGGATTCACCTGCCAGTGTGATGAAGTTATTTCCAGGTACACTGCCGTTATCCCCTGCTGTTATCTGAGCTGGGCAAAGACCCAGTATCATTGGGTGGGTTGGAGGAGTCTTGGATTTTAAAAAGGAAAGTTGGGTGCACATGGCACAGGTTCCCTGGATAAGACAGATTTCCAAATAAAGGAGTATGGAGAGACCATATTACTTATACCATGAGCCATGTGGAAAAGCCTGACTATATTTTTTTATAAATAGTTTGCACAAAACAATTACAACACAAAATACAAATTTTAGCCCCTGTCCTCAAAATCACATTTAATGAAATTCTTATTTAAGCTCATGGGGAATGTAGTATATTGACATGGCTCACAAGTTGAGTCCTTTAGATGGATGACAAGTTCTTCCCATTGCCCAGCACCCCCAAGAAAGACAGCCACCATGTTCAGCACCTGTGCATTCTTCAGAGCAGCCTTTTGCACGGACAAGTGAATAAACATGCAAAGAGTCCTCTATCTTTCATACCCAAAATGCAACCTAGGGCCAGGGGTTTAGCTCACGCGGTACTGCGCCTACCTTGGAAGCACAAGGACTCAAGTTTAACCCCTGGTACTGCAAAAAGCAAACTGTAGTACATACAACTATTCTAAATCTCACTGTTTTTCTTTGCAGTTTTCTGTACCAGTTCACTAAGAGGATTCTCATTTCTTTTTAGCAGCAACATATTCCATTAGATCCGTATGTTGTAATTTATTTAACCTTTCCTCTGTTGCTAGATTTTTTGAGTTTTGTTTTTTACATTACAAATAGTACTGGAGTGAGTTACTTTGGTATATATCATTTTAGAATATATTCCAAAATGTAGAACTGTTGAATCAAAATACATATGTATTTGTAATTTCAGTAGATTATTTTCAAATTGTGATTCTTATTTGATCTTTAGCAAACCTAAATGAATTGTGTAGCATCAAAAGAGTTTAGATTACATAAAACAACCTGTCAATAATGGTGCTTTCTATTTGTATAATATAAAACATACTTAAAATTTATATAAGTTGAGTTTATCTTAACTTTGCAGTAATCCTAAGTAGATAAAATGAAGATTATTATACCTGTTTTATAGGCTCAGAAACAATCTAAGCAAAATCGAGTGAGATGCCCAAAGCCATAAAGTTAGCATGTAGGAAAGACCAGGTCTTCTGATTCAGTTCCCTTTATGATGAAAAAGCTTATTGGTTGATTGGTCAGCTTTTATTTTAAATAACTGAACTGATTTTCAAAATTGTTGAGTTTAATAAATGACCACTACTAACACTTAAGAGAGGTTAGTGTGTGATAGGGTCTATCCTAAGGATTCTACATATTTATCCAGTTCTCATGCCAATACCCCTGTGTCCTGTGCTGTCTATTAAGCTGGACCAAAGATAACCTGAGATATTCAACAGGTATTTTTTCTACAAACTTTTGGGTTATTTTTTTTAAACAAAGTAGATGTGTTTTATTTGTTCATCTTTATTAGCAGTATGGTAACATACTTATGAAGCACTTAATATATGCCAGGAATTTTGCCAAGCATCAGAGTTGAAAAGGAGATATAGAAGAGATGCTGATAATAAAATAGCTACACAAGGAAAAACCACACGGCTTCCTGTGGGTGCCACTTAAGTGACAGACCCCAACGTTCTGCCTTACTGGGCGGCTGGGGAGGGGAATGCCCCTCCCAGCAAATGCAACAAAGTCTGCAGAGAGCTTCTGGTCTACTAGGAGAGAGCAGAGGCAGGGCAGGGAGGGAGAAGGAAAACGGGGCACAGAGAGTTTGGGGGGCCACCAAGATGGGCTCCAGACTTCATCTTGAATGCAAGGAGGAGACATTGAAGATTTTTGAGAAATAAAATTACATTGACCACCCTGTGTTTGAGAGAAAAGTTCCACCTGGTGGTAACGCTCAGAACCCCAGAAGATGAGGGTACCAGCAGAGGAAGAACAGCCTGATAAATTACCTTACTATGGACCCAAAATCCTTTCAAAGAACCAGCAATAAACACAGTAGCTGCCATCTACTAGGCACTAGAGACCACATGCCTGTTAAGCCAACAGAAGTCAGAGAATAGTCAAACGATAGGCCTAAGGTCAGGCGGAGAGTGAGCAGCCTCCCCACACCTTGAACCTCAGCCTTCCAGATTCCATGCAACCTTCCCCCTAGAGAACTCGGTTCCCGCTCTTAGCACCAGCACACAATACACATCTGGACTAGGACGGCGATGGGAATGAACAACAAGCAACAAGTCAGAGATATGCCAGATCGCCTGACTCGTCTTTCAGATTCTTTGCGAGTTACAAGCTCAGTTCTGGACCCACAGACAGGAAGAGGCCTCAGGGCAGCATGTCCTGACCTGTCCACTTGTCATTTACTACTAGATGACGGGTGAACTTTGTTGCTGAGCTTTGAGGCCAGCACATGCAGAGTTGACGGGACCCTGCTACCAGGTGCCCTCTTGCCTCACTTGCTAACGGGGACTGGATGCTGGTTTTGTTTGTTTATATTCTATGGCAGCATACGACAAGTCTAGAAGACAAAAATAATCTTAGAATTATCTCGTGAATTCATGACAATTACCATGCAATTACATGCTCAGTAACCACAATGGAATTCCAGAGTATTTACAGTTCACATGCGTGTGCAAATGCTCTGGCTTCTGGGTCTTCACTGAGAAGGCAGGAACATGGCAGAGCCTGGCGTGTCAGGGCACACAGAGCCGGCGGCCATGATGTTTCTGACTGCCTCACCGTCTGAGTGAGTTTCTCATCACTGGTGTTTGTCACCTCCTCTGTAATCCCTGCTTAGCCCTCCAGGGCCACACTGTCCTCCAGAAAACAGCTGGAGAGACTGTCCTGAGCTGTCCCTCTTCGGAGATGACTGTCTTTATGCTCCTCTAAGTCACTTGCTTTGATTTCAGACCACACATACTGACCGGCAGATCCCTGAGTGACATGTTCTGAAGAGTCTGTTAAATCAGAGGGAAATGGTTTCCATCTCACTAATCTCATTTATTTATTCTTTCTCTCATTCAATAAACACTGAAGGACCTTGTCTGTGTTAGTGCAGAGCTCAACATGGAGATTCAGAAAGCACGCAGTGCCGCCAGAATGACCCCGGTTACCTGAAGAAATAGCCAGGGGAACAATTCACTGTCCTCAGGATGATAGCAATGTACAGCTATTAGATAAGATGGGCCAATTAGATTTTTTTATTAAAAAAAAACCTACGAGTAGAGATAGACAAAGATTGGTTGATAAGTATTATAGTTACAGTAGGACGGGGAACTATTACATAGTATGGCAACCAGACATAACAGCTATGTACTGTACATTTCAACGAAAGATTGTGGAGGGGCCAGAGATTTAGCTCAGTGGTTCCAGCGCCTGCCTCTCCAGCGCAAGGTCCTGAGTTTGATCCTGGTAACCACATACAATGCTGGGTGTGGTGGGTGACTCACACCCACCAGCAATCAATACCACATACCACAGTGCCAGGTGTGGTGGCTCATGCCTGTAATCCCAGCACTCAGGAGGCAGAGGCAGGAGGATTGCTGAGTTCAAGGCTTGCCTGGGCTATATAGTGAACTGAGGGTCAGCCTGAACTACAAAGCGAGACCCTGTCTCAAAAAAAAAAAAAAAGAAGATTCCGGAATTTTTCACCACAAAACATGATAAATGTTTGAGGGGATATTTTTAATTTGATTTAAACATTATATGATATAGGCCAGGCATGGTGGCACACGCCTGTAATCCTAGCACTCCAGAGGCAGAGGCAGGAGGATTGCTGTGAGTTCAAGGCAAGCTTGGGCTACCTAGAACTATAAAGCAAGACCTTGTCTCAAAAACTGAACTAAACTAAACCAAAATAAAATAAGAATTATGCGATTCTTATTTTGTAAGGTTCCACCATGTATGGAACCTTACATGGTGCCTACTACAATGTACAACTTTTATGTTTTTGTGTATCAGTTAAAAATAAAAACCAAAAGCTACAGAAGGCATAATACTGAGAGAGTATTGACTCAATATGTGTTAGCTGATGAAAGCCTAGCATTTCTACAGGCATATGTATGGGAAGAGCAGCCTTAACAATGCTACTAATGATGGGACTCTCAGATGCAGTGCTTGATACAAATGTTGAAAGAAAAGACAGAGCATGTCGGGAAGGTGTGTCACCAAATGTGACTGCAATGTTTGTATAGGACACATGGGGTAGATGGGTGTCCATTCTCTGTTGGATGCTCAGTCAGGCCCGGTTCTCTGCATTATCTCAAAGACAGATGGAGACTGAAGTATGACAACAAGTGAGTGTCAGGTCATTAGGGTTCCTCACAAGCAGCTTTGGACCAACAGCACCTCCTTTGCTTTCTGTTCTAAGTTGTTCTGCAAGTCCAGGCACCTGGGTGGCCAGCATCTGAGAGGCCCCAAAACCTGGGTGAGGAACCTTCATCTTCTATGTCCTAAGGTTGGTCATGGCCCTGAATGTAGTTCTTCAAATTTCCAGGTATTGAAGGGGAAACAGCTGACTGTCAAAGGCAAATATCATGTCTCACAGATGGCATGCCAGGACCCCTTGCTTTATTCTGTACACGTAACATATTAAATGTTCTTAAGAAATACATAAGTAAGATGATGTGGGTTTTCTGGACCAGTCTCTTTGGGATAGCTCACACTAATAGCAGTTAAAGAAGAGCAGTTTCCCAAAGAAAACAGTATAAAAATTGCAATTGTGACCACATCAAAGACATAGGCTGTTTTGTGATTTGCTTTCAAAAAGTATGGGAAAGCAGAAAAGAATCTTTGTTGCAGAGAAACCTGTGAAATTTTT
>PVIC010031032.1:10366-21646 GCA_004025085.1 Thryonomys swinderianus | reverse complement strand
AAAAAAAAAGAATGAGTAGACTAACAGTAACAATAGTACCTGTTTGTTGATGGTATTCTGTATTTTTTATAGGTTAAAATATAACGGCATGAACCTTTTTTTTTTTTTTTTTTTGAGACATGGTCTCACTTTGTAGTTCAGGCTGGCCCTGAGCCCACTATGTAGCCCAGGCAAGCCACCGCGAACTCAGCAATCCTCCTGTCTCTGCCTCCTGAGTGCTGGGATTACAGGCGTGAGCCACCACACCAGGCATTCTATGTGGTTACCTGGATTGAACTCAGGACCTTGCGCTTGGGAGACAGGCGCCAGAACCACTGAGCTAAATCTCCGGCCCATGAACCTTTTTTTTTTTTGAGACAAGGTTTGCTTTGTAGTTCAGGCTGTCCCTAAACTCATTATGTAGCCCAAGCAAGCCTCATACTCAGCAATCCTCCTGCCTCTGCCTCCCGAGTGCTGGGATTACAGGCATGAGCCCCCATTCTCAGCCTGTTATTTTGGTTTTTGAGACAGACTTTCTCTGTTTAGCCAGGCAGGTTTTGAATTAACAATAATCCTCAACTTCCCAAGAGCTGGGATTACAGACAGTGCACCACCACACCCAGTTGACCCATTTGTATAACAAAAAGAAACTGCATCATGTTAAGGGAATGCGTTGAGATTTTTAGACCTGGGAAAAATGGATCTCGGGGTTGTTATTTGTACAAATAAATACAGGAGTCTATCAGGACAGCTTGCTTGGGTAACCAACCAGCTTTCATTAGCTTTTGAATGACTTTAGATGCCAGCCAACAGACAGAAATCACGACTTACAAGAAAGAAAAATCAAAAACAATCAAGTAATTCTCTTTTGAATAAGAATTGAGATGGGCCAGAG
Organism: Thryonomys swinderianus; assembly: GCA_004025085.1. NCBI lineage: Eukaryota > Metazoa > Chordata > Mammalia > Rodentia > Thryonomyidae > Thryonomys > Thryonomys swinderianus. The sequence goes on along the minus strand of PVIC010031032.1, from coordinate 20,772 downwards.
ATTTAGCTCAGTGTTTTGGGCGCCTGCCTAGCAAGCGCAAGGTCCCTGGTGGTGACTCACGCCCACTAGCAATCAGTATCACACACCACAGTGCTGGTCATGGTGCCTCACGTCTGTCATCCCAGCACTTAGGAGGCAGAAGCAGGAGGATTGCTGAGTTTGAGGCTTGCCTGGGCTACATAGTGAGCTCAGGGCCAGCCTGAACTACAAAGCTAGACTCTGTCTCAAAAAAAAAAAAAAAAAAAGAAAGAAGTCAATTCCCACAGAAGAATAAGTTATCATAGCTTTGAAGAGTGGATGTGACAAATGTGAATAATGTTGATTTTTCTTTCTGATCTGACATTTGACAGTGTGATGTGATGACTTATCTCTGTGATACTTTTGAAGCTGAAAGTGAGATTTAAAAGGAACTGAGGGTAACCAGGCGTGGTGGCTCATGCCTGTAATCCCAGCACTCGGGAGGCAGAGACAGGAGGATTGCTGAGTTCAAGGCTTGCCTGGGCTACATAGCTCAGGGCCAGCCTGAGCTACAAAGCGAGACCCTGTCTCAAAAAAAAAAAAAAAAAGGAACTGAGGGTAGAATCAGGACTTTAGCAGTCAGAGTAAATCAGCAGATCCCTCCTCAAAAATCAACAGTGAAGGACGGAGATTTAGCTCAGTGGTTCCTGAGCCTGCCTAGGGAGCCCAAAATCCCTGAATGCAAGGTCCCTGGTTTGATCCCTGGTAACAGTGACTCACACTCACCAGCAATCAGGACCACATACCACAGTGCTGGGTGTGGTGGCTCATGGTTGTAATCTCAGCACTTGGGAGGCAGGGGCAGGGGGATTGCTGAGTTCGTAGCTTGCCTGGGCTACATAGTGAGCTCAGGGCCAACCTAAACTGCAAAGTGAGACCCTGTCTCAAAAAAAAAAAAATCAACAATGATATAGGGCACCGTTTTCAAATGCCATTTCATCTCTCTAGAAATAAATTAAGCAGCAATTTGAGAAATTGCTGACCTGCAGGTAGAAACAATGGAGGTCTTTATAATTCTTTCCTGAAGTTCCTTCCCCATTTGCTCCATTAGTGTAGCGGATCTACCAGAGTGGGGCAAGCTTGGCTGCCACTATGAGCTCACTGGTTGGAACAGAAAATGAAGAGCTCTTGATTACTATTGTCAGTAAAGGTAATGATCTCAGTGGCAAATGAAAAGGGAAGGCTAGGTATTCCAATAGCCTTAGAGAGCAACCCCAAGTGGGTCAAGCAACACACTAGACTGGCAGCCTAGCCAAAAATACTATCTCTGGAGATGAGACAGCAGTAAAGGGTTTGAAAAGCTGTCCACACATCTCTGGCTGACTCAGAAGCTTATGCACCCAGGCAGATGATATTGGAGAGTTCTTAGGCTGCTCCTGTGTCCCTGGTTGAGGAGAAACTGCATGAAGGTGTGGAGAAGATACAAAAGGGGGTCCATCAGAAGGTATAAGTTGAAAAGCTGAAAAACCCTGAACTTTACAGACCAAATTCCTGTACAGCTCCATAAACTGAAATTAAAAGCCTAGATATAGGAACACAAACTTTTATCTAGTCATTGGCTATGTAGACATGGGGACAACCTGAGCAAGTGAGCCATTAAAAACAAGAATTCAAAAGGAAAAGAAAAGAAACTGTGATTGGCATGAAGTAGCCACACTGTGAGAGAGACAGACTTTTGGATCTGATCCAGCCAACTTACTAAACAGAAAAAACAAAACCACAGCCTATGTGGAAAACTATAATCCAGAGTCACTGTAATATATTTCTAAGATATCCAGTTTTTAACCAATTATGCAACAAAAACAAGAAAAGATGATTCATATTCAGAGGAAATAGTAGAAACTGAGTAAGTGAACCTAGGTGTTGGACTTGGCAAGCAAAGTCTTTAACACAGCAATTTTTAAAACACATTCAAAGCATAAGGAAAATTAATATTTTTTAAAACTATGGTGACAAGAAAAAGTAGTATGTACATGTAACCACTATCCAAGATGATTGTAAATGGTATAATGCAAATATAAGCTAATAAAAAATTATTTTTAAAAATGTGGTGACAATGATTTGATAAATCTCAACGAATCATAAAAACTAAAAAAAAAAAAATGCAATAGCAAACGTGAAAAATTCACCATAAGAATTCAATGAACCAGGGCTCAGTGGTTCCAGGGCCTGCCTCGCAAACACAAGGCCCTGAGTTTGATCCTGGTAACCACATACAGTGCTGGGTGTGGTGACTCACGCCCAGCAGCCATCAATACCACATACCACAGTGCCGGGCGTGTGGCTCATGCCTGTCATTCCCAGCACGGGGTGGGGGGGGGGGGCAGAGGCAGGAGGATTGCTGAGTTCCAGGCTTGCCTGGGCTGGTAGTGCATTGAGGGCCAGCCCAGACTACAAAGTGAGACCCCTGTCTCCCAAAAAAAAAAAAAAAAGAATTCAACAAACAAAAAAAAAAAAAAAATGAGCACAGCCTTAGAGATCTGTGGCACAATAGTAGGCATACCGGCATACATGTAGTACAAAAGAGGAGTGTCTTCAATCCATGGGTTTTTGTGTTCTGCATCAGAAGAATTGAGACAATAATACAAGAACAAAGCTCTTTTGTTCTTAATGTTTGAGCACAGGGGGATAGCAAATGGGAGGGAAGAAATGCCACCCTTAAGAGGGCAGGAAAGTGTAATCATGGCACGTAAAGGAAGAATTATATTTACATCTACATCTGTACTTGTAATGCTTTGTGTGACACGTGTGTCATCTTAGGTCTTTACCTGGGCTGTGACTTTTACAATGCTAATGAAGTAACAGTAACTTGAGTGGCTAGGCTTTAATGACTGTTTTATGCATGTATTTGCCTCTTACCATTTAGAAAAACATTTTAAAGCAAAGTAGCCTATTATTGTCAGTGAGCCTGATTTACAGCTAGATAACTATTTTATCTTTCTCGGTTCTAACTTCTAAATATACCTGCTGAATACATAGTCAGTAAAAATTAACCTAACTCCTCAGTCTCACATCTTTAATACTTTAATTGACAATTCCCCTGAAACTGTTAATAACTCTCTCAAGAGAAAAGGGAAAGAAGAAAGTGAGTAAGAAATAATAACAGGTAGGTAGGTAGGTAGGTAGGTAGGTAGGTAGGTAGATAGATAGATAGATAGATAGATAGATAGATAGATAGATGAGATTTTTTTTTTTTTTGAGACTGAGTCTCGCTTTGTAGTTCAGGCTAGCTCTGAGCTCACTATGGTGCCCAGGCAAGCCTCGAACTCAGCAATCCTCCTGTCTCTGCCTCCCGAGTGCTGGGATTACAGGCGTGAGCCACCACGCCTGGTAGATGAGATTTTTTAAAGGTTCAGGGATTTAGCTCAAGTGGTACTGCATCTACCTTGAAAGCACAAGGGCCCAAGTTCAATCCCCAGGGTCACCAGAAAGAAAAAAGAAAAACAAAAAACCAAAAACTTAGTACATTTGATGAAAATCATTAATCTAAGAACCTACAAGCCGGGCATGGTGGCTCACACCTGTAATCCCAGCACTCGGGAGGCAGAGACAGGAGGATTGCTGAGTTTGAGGCTTGTCTGGGCTAGACAGTGAGCTCAGGGCCAGCCTGAACTTCAAAGTGAGACCCTGTCTCAAAAAAAAAAAAAAAGGAATCTGCAAGTAGGATACATGCTAAGGAATCCACACCTAGGTACAACCCAACAAATTTTGAAAGACAAAAAGCCAGAAAAAGATAGTTTATCAAGTTTGGAGTATACTATAAACAGCAACTGACTTCTCAGCAGAAACAATGAGGGCCAGAAAGCAGTGGAATAGCAGTTCTAAAAGAAATCTCAATTAAAACACTTTTATCTAATAAAACTATCCCTTAAAACTGAAGGCAAAATACATTCTTAGAGAAACAAAGACTGAATTTGTTGCTATCAGATCTGTTGTAAGACATGCTAAAAGAAGTCCTTTTCACTGAAAAGAAAATTCTACCTATTGGCAGTACTGTAATTTCAATCCACAAGAAGTGAAGAACCAAGACTACCACCTAGGTGAGTGAATTTAAGATGGTGTGTACAAAGAGCTGAAGCTGTCTTGTAGTTTGTTAGATGTGATTGGCAAAAACCTCTTGAAAGACAGTTTAGCAATGGACATGAAAAATTAATTGTGTAGATTTAACTCCTCTAGTTATAACAATTTATATAGTGGAAATACATAGCTGTTCATAACATCTAAAAACTACAAGCACTGACTTGAGTTCTGCTGATTTGTCTGCAAGAAAAAGATTGTTTCTAGGGATAGGATTCCTGATTCTTACTTGGCTGTTCTTTTTCTTTAATGTTATTTGTTTTCCATTTATATAGAGGAAAGAAAAAGAAAACCCAGACCTAAGCCTTTCTGCCTTTGTGGCATGACCTGAGTGACATGTAACATTTGGAATGTTTGGTTTAATAAATTTCTAGTTAGAACTTTGCCATCAATATTTTCTTTTCTTCCTTCCTTAGTTTTTTTCTTTTTGGGGATTGAACCTATGCACATAACCACTGAGGTACAGCCCAGCCCTACTTATATTGTTTTAAAATGTTTTATTATGCTTTGGGGAATTGGAGTGTTTTTTGGTTGTTTTGAGACAGGGCCTCACTATAGGTAGTTCTGGAATAGCTTTAAACTCAGTATCCTTTTGTTTGACTCTCCCTAGTATACATACCTGTAATCCAGCACTCAGGAGGCTGAGGCAAGGGGATTGTGAATCTGAGGCCAACCTGAACTACATGATGAGACCCTGTCACAAACAGACAACAACAACAAAAAACCCCAAGGGCTGGAGATTTAGCTCAGTGGTTCCGGAGCCTGCCTCGAAAGCACAGGTCCTGAGTTCCATCCCTGGTAACCCCATACAGTGCTGGGCGTGGTGACTCACACCCACCAGCAGTCAATACCACATACCACAGTGCAGGGTGGTGGCTCATGCCTATAATCCCAGCAACTCAGGAGGCAGAAAGAGGAGGATTGCTGAGTTTGAGGCTTGCCTGGGCTACATAGTGAGTTTAGGGCCAGCCTGAACTACAAAGCGAGACCCTGTCTCAAAACAAAACAAAACAAAACAAAAATACCCCAAGATAATATTAGCTGGATATGGTGGGATATGCCTGTAATCCCAGCACTGGGGAGGCTGAGGAAGGAGGATCCTCCAGAATTCACTGGGCTACATAGTAAGTTCAAAGCCAACCCTAAACTATACAGAAAGACCATGTCTCAAAAGACAGCAACAAATACTAATAATGATAAAATTACTGGAGTAATGGTACTGGGGTTCAAACCTAGGAACACTCTTCTACTGAGCTTTATTCCTTAGCTCTCTTTTTAATTTTTATTTTGAGATAGAGTCTTATTATGATGCCATCTTTCTGACTCAGCTTCTCTCAGTGCTAGGATTAGAAGGGTGTGCCTACTGTTAAAATACAAAAAGTAAATTTACTTGTAAATTATTTTCAGCTAGATTAAAAGAATTTTTCCATGAGGGAGACGGAATGAAGTATTTGCTCAACCCTTCCCACAGGCAACAGTGAAAAGATTGGACAAAAAAACAAGAAACAATAAAAAGCACTCAAAAGCTCCATACAACCTGGAGAAGCAAGAATTGCAAGTTTTCTAACATTTTTGCTTGTGTGCTCCAGTTCCATGTTGCTGCAGTGAGATGAAATGACAAACAGAAAACTCCAGCCTTTCAGGTGGGAGATGCCAGAGCAGAGAAGGTTAGGATGGAAGCACAACAGGAAAGTGTGGAAGTAAATCCTGGAAACAAGCAAGAACTGCAGTGAGACCCAGTGTCTCAGTAAGAAGTGTAACCCAATTCCTAATGACTGTTGAACTCAGTCAACTAGTAACTCAACAAGTGAAAATAAAAACCAGCCAGCCAACCAGAGATCTCAAAAAAGGCCCTAGAAGAATAGACTTACACTAGGAAATTTGTGGAGTTTTTGTTTTGTTTTGTTTTTTGTTTTCAGGCTGGCCCTGCACTCACTATGCAACCCAGCGTGGCCTTGAATTTGTGGTAGTTCTCCTGTCTCTGCTTGTCACCACGCCCACCCAGAGATCTGTGTTTGAAGGGTTTTTTTTTTTTGTTTTATTTGATTTTGTTTTTTAACAGTATACTGAATTTCTAAACTGCATGGTTCAGGCAGTAGAAACCTGAACCCTTACTGGCTTGGGCTGTCAGAAGACAAGCTCTAAAACTGGGAACACAGCTGGAAAATTAGGGGAAATCACAAAGGAACACAAAAATCACAGAGACAAGACCCTAAATCTGAATATAAGCTGCCCAGATCTTTGGCTGTCTTCCAGATTACACAGGTGCAGGGAAGATTTCCCCCTCACCCCAGGGTGCCAGACTAAAAAAGTAGCAGCTAGAAGCTACAAGAACTAAGCAGAGATACCAGCAACTGTGTACCATAGGAGACACAAATTTACAGTTTGAATTTAGACAAGTTAACTGCCTAGCAGAAAAAAAAAAAAGATGAACATAGCAGGATCCAGTGTGCTATATCTTATCTACAATATCTAGTTTTCTGCCTGCAGTTACTAGGCATAGAAGGAAACAGAAAAATGTAACTTATACTGAAGAAGGATAGCAACTGTTGAGTGCATATAGGATTAAACAATTATGACAAGGGCCAGAGATTTAGCTCAGTGGTTCCGGCACCTGCCTAGCAAGCACAAGGTCCCTGGTTTGATCCCTGGTAACCATATACAACAGTAACGGCTATGGTGACTCACAACCACCAGCAATTAGTACCACACACCATAGATAGTGTCAGGTGTGGTAGCTCATGCCTGTAATCCTAGCACTCGGGAGGCAGAGGCAGTTTGAGGTTTGCCAGGTCTACATAGTGAGCTCAGGGCCAGCCTGAACTACAAAGACCCTGTCTCAAAAAAAAAAAAAAAAAAAAAAAAGAGAAAGAAAAGAAAATTATGACAAATGTGATCAAAGGTAAAATAAATGAATAGAGAAACTCTAGCAGACATGCAAACTGAAAACATGGTGTATAGCTCAAATTAGTAACATTTTAAAACTCATAGATGTGTTTAAAAGTTTTGAAATGACAGAAAAGAATCTATACTTGTAGGTTAGTGGAATTTCTGTACTCAAATAAGAGAGGCTCACGCCTGTAATCCCAACACTCGGGCAGCAGAGGCAGGAGGATTGCCATGAGTTTGTGGCTTACCTGTGCTACACAGTGAGCTCAGGGCCCGCCTGAATTACAAAGCGAGACACTGTCCCAAAAAAAACCAAACTATATATATACACACACACACACACACACACAATATATATATTATGTGTAGTTCAAGACAAGGAGTATTACTAGAGGTAAAGGGAAACATTTTATAATGATATAATGGACAGTACCTCGAGGATATATAAATATCTTCAATGTGTATGATCCTAATAACAGTGCTTCAAAATCTAATATAAAAACTAATGTAAAGGGAGAAGTAGATACATGTACAATCATGATTATAGATTTTAACATTCCTTTTTCACTTTGATAAAAAATGAATGTGAAAGACCTCAACAGCACTGTAATCAATATAAATGTCTTTCCAACTTTTTAAATTTTATGTATTTATGTACATATGTATGTAGGTATATACTTATTTTTAGCAGTACTGGGGATTAAACTCAGGTCCTTGTGCTTCCAAGGTAGATGCAGTACCACTTGAGCTAAATCTCCAGGCCCCTATTTATTTATTTTTCAGATAGGGTCTCGCTTTGTAGTTCATGCTGATCCTGTGCTCACTATGTAGCCCAGGGAAAGCCTCAAACACAGCAGTCCTCCTATGTCTGCCTCCTGAGTGCTGGAATTATAGGCATGAGCCACCATGTCCAGCACTGTGGTATGTGGTACTGATTGCTGGTGGGCATGAGTCACCCTACATGGAATTGTTGGATGTGGTTACCAGGGATATAACCAGAGACCTTGCGCTTGCTAGGCAGGCACCGGAACCACTAAGCTAAGTCTCTGGCCCTAGAAATCTAAGTATTTATATTACTAAGACTGCATTTTCTTCACTCAAAGGAGAATGCTCCTAGGATAAAGATCAAATGGCTTCTTTATTTCATAAGTATAATCAATTACTTTGAATCATGTCATATTTTACTTTGCCTCATCTTTGGGTAATTTCTTTTATGGCTTTTTGTTTTTTATCCCCAGGATTTTTGGCTGCTTTGTTTTCTTTTTGGCAGAAGAATAAGTCTTTTGATATTCTCAAAACTTCGTCACCTCTCACCTTTGGCCCTGCTTTCTAACCAGAACTCTTTGCAGGAATTTCCTCTTTTTTCTTCATCTGGAACATGTGGTATGTTAAGTCTGCAGGATAGCTGTGACTGTGGGGTTTAAAACTCCCTTTCCTGTGTGTTTCCCAGTCCACATCCCTGCTCCATTCTGGTGACCACTGTTTGTTAATTATCCTTCTAGAGTTACTTTTTGCATACCCTGTCAAATAAATATGGACTCCTTTTTGCCTCCTGCCTTCACATAAGTGGCCACATAGTATATACTATTCTGTACCCTTTTCATTTAACAATTTATCTTAGAGATTTTTCTTGTTGATACAAAGAGTTTTCTCATCGCTTATACAGTTATTTACCTGGCTATCATGGAAAGCTATTTTAGTTTTCCTGTCTACTAGTATTATAAGCAGTATAAACCTGTAGAAAAATTTCTAGAGTGTAAACAGTGAGTCCAAGAGTATATGCATATGCAAGGTGGGTATCCTGATGTTTGAAGGATGGTAGTTGTCTAATGCTGATAAGTTGACTCTTACAAGACTATCATGGAAGATTATCCCCAGTTTCACAAAAAGAATGAAACAAAATTCTGTAACAGATTAAGGAATTAACTACAGGGCCTAATTAGGAAAAGACTTGGCCATGCGGCCAGCTCATCCAGTGGCAAAGGGAGGAAATACTCAGTATTTGTGACACTGTTTAGAAAGGGGTAATTTAGTGCCTTTTAATCTGAGCTAGTTTTGTCCAATTAAGAAACCTGCTAGATGAAAATACTTGGGTTTTTACATGTAGTGGGCTGACGTGGATTTATTTTTTTTTTTGAGACAGGGTCTCGCTTTGTAGTTCAGGCTGGCCCTGAGCTAACTGTGTAGCCCAGGCAAGCCTCGAACTCAGCAATCCTCCTGTCTCTGCCTCCGGAATGCTGGGATTACAGGCGTGAGCCACCACGCCCTGCTTTTCTTTCTTTACTGTATTTTTATTGAGTGGTTAACTAGATAAACTACGCATTTACTGTTTTCTTTCAAACCATTTTGCTGGAAGTGGAAAGGATTCATATAAAAAGAATATAGTCCCTGTCCTTCAGTATGTGAGTGTGGAAAGACTTTAAAGAGAATGAAGTGAGTTCCTTCAGAAGTAGAAGTAGTATGGGCCTCAGTGAAGGGACAAAGCTTGGCTTGTGGTGGGGACCCAGGAGAGAAGGTGAGTTTGGGGTGACCTGAAATAATAGGTTGTTGGCACAGAGAGCTAGAGGCAAAGGAAGGTATTCTAATTGTCTTTTTATCTGGTTTATCTGATCATAATTGTCTTTTTATCTCGGCTGTGAGCTGGGTACTTTCTTGGCATTAGCGCACTCTAGTGGAGCATCAGACTGGTGTTGACACAGGCATTTCACATTTTTGATTGAGGCAGCCCACCCAGCACATTTAAAAACAGTCCCTGGCTGCCACCTGTTAGCTGCAAGAGTTTGGACAAACTCTTGAACTTATCTATGTCTCAGTTTTCTCCTCCATAAAATGAGAATTACAGGCCAGAGATTTAGCTCAGTGGTTCTGGCGCCTGCCTTGCAAACCCAAAGTCCTGAGTTCGATTCCAGTAACCACATACAACAATGCTGGGTGTGGTGACTCATGCCCACCAGAAATCAGTACCACATACCACAGTGCTGGGCGTGGTGGTTCACGCCTGTAATCCCAGCACTTGGGAGGCAGAGACAGGAGGATTGCTGAGTTCGAGGCTTGCCTGGGCTACATAGTGAGTTTAGGGCCAGCCTGAACTACAAAGCAAGACCCTGTCTCAAAAAAAAAAAAGAATTACAGTTATTTTGAGGGTTAAATTAGTGTATGTTAATCATGTATTGCAATTTCTACTTCATACTGCCATGTTTGCCATTATTTCTTTGTTGTACCTCACAAACTGATACTTTTTTCTGTTTAAAGAAATACTTTTCTCTGACTACTAAATTAATACATATACTGGACATGGTGGCACACACCTGTGATTCTACCTATCCAGGAGAATAAGCCTAGGCAGCTTAGTGAGATGCTCAAAATAAAAAGATCAAATAAAGTCTCAAAATAAAAAGACTGGGAGTATAGCTCAATGCAAA
>PVIC010031032.1:0-10266 GCA_004025085.1 Thryonomys swinderianus | reverse complement strand
ATATCTAGAATAGTACAAGGCAGAGTTAAGTGAAACTCTTGTTATTCACTCTGTGTGTATGTCTAACAAGGAAAAATATTCCATTAACTTCCAAAATAGAGATACAAAATGATTAGACTGGCAGGAGGGACAGGTAATCAAGAAATGTTCCAGGGGATTAGCACAGACATCCAGACATACACATGGGTAATTTGCATGACATGTCAGGAAGGTGGCTTTAAACAAGCACTCAGGTGGAGCAAGTGAGCCTAAACTAGCCAAAAGGGGGTTATTGCTAAATTAAATGGATTCTTGGTTGTCCCTAATTAATTGGAAAATAGTTTTTCCCCAGACAGTTGGGGAGAAAGTAAATAATCACTATTTAAAACTCAGGTAGAAACTGAGAATGGCAGTATTGTAAGTAATAGTAATAATAAAAAGACCCTGTTAATCTAATTCTATTGGGACAATGAATGAATTCCCACTTAAATCTTAGAGGGATAAATAGATAAATCAGGGAGTCAGTATTCACTGCATCAAGGGATTCACTATTGATATCCTATAAAAGCTTTTTTCAAGTCACATTAGATTCCAAGAAGAATATGAAAATGTCATGGGAAAGGCATTCATTTAAGGAGCCCAGGGAAATCAGTATTACTCAGTATAGTGGATTGAATACTAGCCCCCCAAAAGGACAGCCAATCCTAATTCCTAGACTTGTTAGAATCTTTACAGATAAGATTAAATCCAGTGACTATTGGGGCCGGAGGGTTAGCTCAGTGGTTCCGGAGCCTGCCTTGCAAGCATAAGGACCTGAGTTCGATCCCCGGTTACCACGTATAATGCTGGGCGTGGTGGCTCACGCCTGTCATCCCAGCACTTGGGAGGCAGAGACAGGAGGATTGCTGAGTTCGCGGCGGCTTGCCTGGGCACCATAGTGAGCTCAGGGCCAGCCTGAACTACAAAGCGAGGCCCTGTCTCCAAAAAGCAAAAAAAAAAAAAAAAAAATCCAGTGACTATTGTCCTCATAAGAGAACGGCAAGAAGAAAAAAGAGAGACAGAAACATGGTAGTATTAGGATTTAGAAAAGTTGATGGGTATGGTAGTACATGCTTATAATTCCAGAATTCTGGGAGTCTGAGGCAGGAGGATATAAATTTGAGCTCAGCCTAGACAACTTTAGTGAGACCAAAATGAAAAGAGAACAGCTGGAGATATAGCGAGGTGTGAAGGCTCTGGGTTCAATCACCAGTCCTACAAAGAAAAAGTAAAAATGAAAGGGAGAGTGCTGTGTGAAGACAGAGGCATTGGATTGGATTGGATTGGATTGGATTGGATTGGATTGGGTTGGATTGGATTGGATTGGATTGGATTGGATTGGATTGGATTGGATTGGATTGGATTGGATTGATAACAAGCAGAGAACAACAATGAGGGCAGACAACCCTAGAAGCTGGAAGAGCCAGAACGGACCCTCTCTGGAGCCTGCAGAGGGAACACAGCTTTACTGACACTTTGAAATGACCAAAGCATGACACTTCATACATTTTATACGAATAACAGTAAGTTTGTTTAAATAAATATCAAAGTCAAGGCAGTAAATTTGAGAGATATCATTATAAAATATATTGGAGGGCAGCTAGTGGAAGTAAGGGGTTCATTGCAGCCCTAGTTAGCAGTCTCTGGTGATAAAGGCTATTTTCTGAATAGCCTTCTTTCTTGAAGGACATACTTCCTGAAAGAATCCTTATAGCTTGCTACATGCATGAATACACAGGTCAAATGGGCCTTCAAAAATTAACTCTTCAAATGATTTCAGTTTGAAATAAACATTATATAATTTGTTGTGTTTTGAGATGGCACCTCCTTAACTCCTTCGAGACATATTCATTTTAAATCTCAGTTGGAGGGCAACCCACTTTCAGGTCCCCCATCTGTCTCAGGCAGAAGCTGTCTCTCAATAGATTTTTCCTACTCTTAAAAAAAATCCTCAAGGGCCGGAGGGTTAGCTCAGTGGTTCCAGCGCCTGCCTCACAAGCGCAAGGTCCTGAGTTCAATCCCCGGTAACCACATACAATGCTGGGTGTGGAGACTCACGCCCACCAGCAATCAATACCACATACCACAGTGCGGGGCGTGGTGGCTCATGCCTGTAATCCCAGCACTCAGGAGGCAGAGACAGGAGGATTGCTGAGTTCGAGGCTTGCCTGGGCTACATAGTGAGCTCAGAGCCAGCCTGAACTACAAAGTGAGACCCTGTCTCAAAAAGAAAAAAAAAAAAAATCCTCAAATTATCATGAAAAACAAAAATCTCAGTTGGAGCTGTATGTGGTGCCAAATTCCTATTAATACTAGCACGCAGGAGGCTGAGGCAGGCATTTCAATACAAGTTCAAAGCCAGCCTGAACTACATAGTGAGACCTTGTCTCAAAAATAAATTAATAAAAACAAAATTCCAGTGATAGGATGGTGCCACTTCCTCTTTGTGAAGCTCTTTATCAGGAATGTCAAGAACTGTTGTTCTTTCGTAGAACTGAAAGGAAAGATGGGTCTTGCCTTGGGGTAGATTAATAAGGAAATGAGAGAAAGTTGGACTTGTCTTTGGACAAACAGAAAACCATCTGGCTAAGCTATACAATATATACATTATAATTATATGTTAAAAGATGTACCATTTAAAGGTAAAATGGCAAGTTATTTCAGCCTCCAACCTGACCTACTTTTTAAAAAGTTATTGTCTTTGTAGAGAAAAACATCTTTAATCCATATTATTCCATTTTTTTGCTTGTCTGTTTAAGCATAATAAGAATTTGTCAGCACCTGAATATTTGTAGGAAAGGAGTAGAGAGAAGGCAAGCAAAAAAGGGAACAGAGCTGAAATAATGTTTTCCTTTATGCTGGCTCTTCAATTCTTTGTGAAGTGGCAATGTCTGGATGCCAGAGATGTCTCCAGAATTAGGAAACAGAGATCATTGTGTATAACCTTTTGCAATTGCTGTGTTTCCTTTGCACTTCACAGAATTGAAAATTTCTTCCTTGTGTGATACAGTTGATCATTCAAGTCTCATTGAAGAGAAAATATCTCACCTATACAGTTTCAGAAATAATTCCATTGTCTTGTCTGAGGAAGGTCGAATGCCACACCATGCTGTGTCACACTGTAACGTTCAAGGTTGGACAGCAAGCCACTGCTCTGTTGGAACATGCAGCTCCCAGCAATCTTAAATCCAGTGTTCCTAAAGAACTATAAAGGAGCAGTTTAAAATAAAAGAAGACATTCCAGGCGTGGTGGCAGCACTCAGGAGGCAGAGACAGGAGGATTGCTGAGTTCCAGGCTTGCCTGGGCTACATAGTGAGCTCAGGCCCAGCCTGAACTACAAAGTGAGACCCTGTCTCAAAAAAAAAAAAAAAAAAAGAATGAATGAATGACTAAATAAAAGAAGACATTATATTTGGTGATGATAGGGAAGGAGAAAAAGATAACAGAAAGCTACTTGGGATGAGTGGGGAAATTTGAAGATGAATTGCTTCTGTATCTCTTTTCTACAGCTCTTTTTATTGAGATCTTTTTCCCATGTAGACTCTTGGAATCTGGTTGACTCCCTGGCTTGTCTTTCATCCTGACCCTGCATTTATCCTGGCCGTGTGACCTTTCCCTGTCTGGGGGGCTCATGTTCCAGTAGTTTAGGCTAAAGGATCAAGTAGAGGGAAAGTTGGTGATTCTAATATTAATCACACTACCTAGGAATTTCTCAGTCTTACATTCTTTGTCTTCCTAATTGCTTGGGTTTAGCTGTCTTTTTAATTCCTCAGAGTCTACCTGCCTTTATTATTGGAATCTGGTTGTAGAGGTCAAAAATGCCTTTTTAATTTTTAATAAAACTCAATGAGGCCTTTATCCTGTCTTTTCCTACCTGCAGTGCCCCTTGCCTACAGCATAATCCTGGGATAAGGCTACGTTTTTTAGCTGGTTGTTTTTGGGGTAGGGTCTCATTAAGTTCCCCACGCTGGTAAATAGCCATCTTACAGCCATGTGCCATTGTGCTTAGGAGCCAGAGCTACTTTGTGAGTAAGTGGTGAGACTGTTACAGTACGGAGAACTAAATGCAAGGCCTGGTGATATCGGGGAAATGTCATTCCCAGCCTGCCAGATGTTATATAGGCTGAGTGTGTGTTCCCTAAAATCAAAAGAATGAAATTTTTTTTTTTTTTTTTGAGACAGGGTCTTGCTCTGTAGTTCAGGCTGGCCCTGAGCTCACTATGTAGTCCAGGCAAGCCTCGAACTCAGCAATCCTCCTGCCTCTGCCTCCCGAGTGCTGGAATGACAGGTGTGAGCCACCACGCCCGGCACTGTGGTATGTGGTATTGATTGCTAGTGGGCGTAAGTCACCATGCCCAGCATTGTATGTGGTTACCAGGGATCGAACTCAGGACCTTGTGCTTTCTAGGTAGGCACTGGAACTACTGAGCTAAATCTCTGGTCCAAAGAATGAATTTTAAGGAATGAAGGTTAAGAGGAGGAAATCTATTGAGAGAGCTCCTGAGAGACAGGAGGGGACCTGATAGATTGCCATAAACCCCACTTCACAGAAGTTTCACAGAGCAAAATCATAAAGTAAGTACAAAATCACAGGGTAGGTGCAATGTGGGCCAAACTATGACCAATAAGATTACAAGTATAGCTGCTTACATAATATTGAGCCAATGGGGAAGCAGATCTTGTAGCAAGTATAAATGAAAAGAGCAAAGACCATTTTAGGAAGAGATGAATCAGGATGTCCTGGTCACCCACTTGAATTAACTGATGTCTTTCAAGACCATACTAGATCAGGTGATAGCAATTATAGTATAATCTTCAGTTTATCACTTCTCTCTTGAGGAGGTATGTCGGCCTGGTCATTTCATCTCTATTTTAAGGCCTGACCTTCAATAGATGTCTCCAGCCACAGTTGTAATGTGTTCTCATCTGCACACTCCCTCAAGGGCCCAGCCCTGTCTTACTGCCTACTTAACTTAGCTGTCTGTAGTACTAGCGCTAAACTACATAGCCAGCTGTCTGTCTGTCTATCTGTCTTTCCATCCATCCATCCAACCATCTATCTGATAGTCTTGCTAAGTCTGTTGAGTTGCCTGAACTGGGCTCAAACTTGCAATCTTCTTTCTCATCCTCCCAGTGTGATAGGATTACAGGAATATACCAATATGCCTGGCCTAAAGCTACTTTTTAAAAGACTGACTCTTTCCATTTAGGTTTCCAACTATTATACTTAGGTAAATTAGGTAGAACTATTATAGGCAGTCAGAGCTAGCTCCTCACGAGAAAGTCAGAACAAAGATGAAATATATCACAACTATGGATGGAGACATGTTTGCTAGAGACTAGGCCTCAAGATAAAGACAAGACAGCCAGGCTTATATACTTCCTCAAGGGACAAACGCTGATCCTGATGAAGTCTAGATAGTTGTCAGTCACCCCAGTCGGTGACCAGGACCTCTAGACCTGTCATTTACTAAATGATGATTTTGTTCTTTCTGTTCACACTTGTTACATGACTTATTTCCCAATTGGGCCTCTATTACCTAAGCAACTGTACTTGTAACATTAACCCTTTCTTTTTAAGACAGGGTCTTGCTTTGTAGTTCCGAGCAGCTCTGAACTCCCTCTGTAGCCCAGGCTAGCCTTGAACTCGCAGCAATCCTTCTACCTCTGCCTCCTGAGTTCTGGGATTACAGGTGTAAGCCACCATGCCTGGTTGTAACCTATTTTTTAGTCACATTGGTTTTGCTCTATGAAATTCTCCTATAAAGTAGGGTCCCTGGCTACTCATTCAGGATGACTTCTACCTCACAGGAGCTATCCTATCAATCAATATTTTCCTATTCTTAACTTGTTCCTAATATTCATTCTTTGATGTTTAGAGAACACAAGCTTGACGTATCAGACGTGTAACAAGTTGGACAATGTAATATTTTCATATTTCATCTCCTGTATCATATCTTATATCACAGTCACCTCTCTTCTTCATGTTCTCAGATGGAACTTTGTCTGCTTCAACAGAGGAGCCCTGATACCATGGGGAAAATTAGACAGGACCATTTGCTCCCAATACGCCAACAACCATCCCGGTTCTAGAAACATAGGTACATAAATTCACATGCTAGTCCATATAGAGACCAAAGGGCAAATTCCAGTTTCTTCTACTCTATCAGTTTGCTCTTTTGTCCAGCTTGAAATGTTAGTCTCTCTCTTCAACTTTATCTGCAACTGCTTTTATTTCTGGTTCTTTTTCCTTTCCCAGACTGCTAATTTCTCATCCTTGGCTTTGTCTCTTTTTTATTTTAACTGTCCTTTGGAAGATTTCAGCCAGTCACATTGCTTTATGTATCAGTTCTCTGGCTTAATGCCTGAATTTGTATCTCTAGTCTGATCTTTTCTCTTGAGATCAGGATTTTTCCACTTGGATAGTCAATATGTCTCATATTTAAGCCAGATGTGGTGCATGTATGTTATACCAGAATACTAGAAGGCTGAAGCAGGAGAATTAATTATAAGTTTGAGTACAGCCTGGGTATGCTAGTGATTTAGCAAGACTCTGTCTAAAAAAAGAAAGGTGTCTTGGGCCGGAGGGTTAGCTCAGTGGTTCCGGCGCCTGCCTTACAAGCGCAGGGTCCTGAGTTCAATCCCTGGTAACCACATATAATGCTGGGCGTGGAGACTCACGCCCACCAACAATCAACACCGCATACCACAATGCCAGGCATGGTGGCTCACGCCTGTAATCCCAGCACTCGGGAGGCAGAGACAGTAGGATTGCTGAGTTCGAGGCTTGCCTGAGCTCCATGGTGAGCTCAGAGCCAGCCTGAATTACAAAGCGAGACCCTGTCTCAAAAAAAAAAAAAGGTGTCTCAGACTTAAACTCCTGACTTTTCTGCCCTTTTGCCCTTTCTACCCTAAAATTTCACATTTCCTTCATCCAGCTCAAGACAAAAACATGGAAGCAAATTGGGGTTTTGCTTTTTTCCCTGCATTCAATCCGTCAGCAAGACCTGTCAAGTTTACCAGAATTTTCCTGAAGTCCACCCTTCCTTCATCTCACTACTTCAGACCAAACTTAACCTCCTGTCTTACTTGATGGCTACCAGCCACCTGACTGATCTTCCTGCTTCCTACACTCTACTCCCTGAGATCCTTTATGTACCTAGCAGCAGTGCAATCTTGCACACATCATTGTATATCATCCACTTGTTTATAGTATCAGTAGTTTCCCTCAGAAACAAAATGAAGTTTCCCTCATAAGCAAAATGAAACAAGTCTAGCTTCTGTTTGCCTCACCACCCTTGTATCTGTGGCTCTGCACATTTATCAGCCTCCGGATAAACCCATCTGCTTTGTTTCCTTCAGCATCCCAACCTCATTTTGTTCACATGTTGTTCTCTGCTTTAGTTTCATTTCATGTGTCTGTCCCTACACAATTAAATAGAACATTATATTTTGCTTGATTTTGAATTTGATATGGTCCAAGTATATATATGTGTGTGTGTATATACTGTATTCATATATATATATTAAATTTATTCATACATATATTATTTTGTTTTTTGAGACAGGGTCTTGTTATATAGGTCAGACTGGGCTTAAACTCACTGTGTAGCTCAGGTTGGCCTTAAACTCTGGGCAATCCTCCTGCCTCAGTCTCCTGAGTGCTGGAATTATAGGTGTGCTCTACTATGCCTGGTTTATATCTATATATATTTTTGTAAGTTTTTTACCACTCAATATTATGGCTAAAAATGAATTCATATTGAAATATGACCTTAGTTCATTCATTTTTATTGCTGGGTAGCATTTGATTATGCAAATACACCATAATTTATTAGCTGCTCTTCTGTCAGTGTGTTTGGGCTCTGATAAGCATAATGCCAACAATGTCTAGTACAGAAAGCACTCTACAGATCAGCAGTGTTCTTGGTGCTTTCATATATCTGAATCTCCAGCACCCCTAAGACCTGGTGTCATTATATTGCTTATTTTAGAGATGAGGAAGTGGAAGTCAGGGGATGTGAATTAGCTTACCTTACCCAGCATTGTCTAGCCAGTAGTGAAATTGATGGACCATGAACTTCGCATATGTTCAGCTTCCTAAAATGATGCCTAATCATTTTCTAAAGCAATTATACTAGTCAATACTCCCACAAGCAGCATATGAGTTCCCATTGTGCTACATCTCCACCCACTTAATTTTGCCAATTTTGTGGGTGTGAAATGGTATTTTGATTTCAATTTGCATTTCCCTGATCCCTAATGAGGTTGAACATATTTCTGTATATTTATTAGCCATTAGTGTTTCCACTTCTGGAAATATAAAACATCTGTTCATGTCCTTTGCCCAGTTTTCTATTGATTTATCAGCCTTTTTCTTTATGAATTACAGTTCTTTATAATCTCCTTGTCAGTATTGTGAATTTCAGGTATGTTCTCAAAATTCATACCTTGTCTTTTGACTCTTTACACAGTATCTCTAGATGAACAGAAATTGCTGATTTTCATGTAGTTGATTTTCTCCTTATTATTATTATTATTTTTTTTTTTGAGACAGGGTCTTGCTTTGTAGTTTGGGCTGGCTCTGAGCTCACTATGTAGCCTAGGCAAGCTTCGAATGCAGCAGTCCACTTGTCTCTGCCTCCCGAGTGCTGGGATTACAGGCATGAGTCACCATGCCCGGCACTGTGGTATGCGGTATTGATTGTTGGTGGGCGTGAGTCTCCAAGCCCAGCATTGTATGTGGTTACCAGGGATTGAACTCAGGACCTTGTGCTTGTGAGGAAGGCACCAGAACCACTGAGCTAACCCTCCAGCCCCTCTCCTTACTATTTTTGGTAAGAAATCCTTAGAGTCAAAAGAATACTGCCCCATATTTCTTCTAAAATTTTCCTTTCAATACACCTAGAGAGCATTTTTATATGTGTGAGGAGTGGACCCAAATTTCTTCATTCCCATTTCATAGTTTATCCTTTTCCCATTTATTGAATACTGCCTTTTTTTTTACATGAAGTTTCTGTGTAATTATGGGGTCATTTCTGACCACTCTGCTGTGTTCCTTTGATCTTTTGTTTTGTTCCTTTGTTGATACTGCTTCACCACATAATACTTCACTGCTCCTTCATAATAAGTAGATCTATTGTCTGATAGTTAATTTCCCTACCTATTTCTCTTCTTTAAGAGTGTTTTGATGGGTGTGGTGGCTCACGCCTGTCATCCCAGCATTCAGGAGGCAGAGGCAGGAGGATTGCTGAGTTCGAGGCTTGCTTGGGCTACATAGTGAGCTCAGGGGCAGCCTCAACTACAAAGTGAGACCCTGTCTCAAAAAAAAAAAGAGTGTCTTGGCTTATTTCTTTATAAATTTTAGAATTAGGGTCTATGGAAAATCCTGTTGAAATTTCCATTAGTGCTGTATTAACTTTGTTTTAATTTCTGCATTGCTTGGGAGAAGAATTAAGATAGAGTTTCCTATATTTGTGAATATGACATTGTGATGGTATCTCTTTCGTTTTTCTGTCCTGTGATGACTTTTGTTTCAGCAACTTTTGTTGTTTTTTTGAGACAGGATCTCACTGTATAGTGCAGGCTGCCCTTGAACTCATTATGTAGCTAGCCCAGGCTGTCTTTGAAGTAATGGTAAGCTTCTCGCCTCAGCCTCCTGAGTGCTGGGTACACAGGTGTGTTGCACCACGAGGGCCTGTCCTACAATGACATTTGTATATGCATGACTACATCTTACAGCTTCCTGTGGGTCTTGCCCATCGCCCATCTTGTGAAGGGTGGCAGTTTAGAGTAGTGGCTAAGAGCAAAGTCTGCAGAGACAGCCTGTTAGGGTGTAAATCCTCACTTAGCTGTGTCTGGGTCATCCTGGCTAAGCTTCACTGTGCCTCATTTTTCTATAAAGCAGAGTTAACAAAGTGTTTGTACTTCATAAAGTACATAGTCAATCAATGCTCAAGTGTTGTTAGCTAATTCTTTAACTTTGTTTTATCCCTGGATATCTTAGTTTTTGCTGCTTTATAAAATATATATGTTTTTTAAATTACATTTTATTTTTGTGTTTTACTTTGTTTTGTTTTGTTTTGTTTTTGCTTTTTGAGACAGGGTCTCGCTTTGTAGTTCAGGCTGGCCCTGAGCTCACTATGGTGCCCAGGCAAGCCGCCGCGAACTCAGCAATCCTCCTGTCCCTGCCTCCCGAGTGCTGGGATTACAGGCGAGAGCCACCACGTCCGGCATTGTGGTATGCG
>PVIC010031031.1:0-21554 GCA_004025085.1 Thryonomys swinderianus | reverse complement strand
GGAGACGCCTAGAATTCCATCTGTGCTCTGTAAACTGGGATAATGAGAACTTATTAACTGGGATTACTTTCTAGTGGTTGCAATGAAAAAATTACCACAGTTAATGGATTAAACCAACACAAAACTTTAAATTCTAATGCTAGCACTCAGAGAAGAGCAGGCATCTCACTCAGATACCCCGACACTGGGCTCTGGTCACAAGGCTCCTTTAAAGCTCACTAGAAACATGATAATGCCTCTTTCCTAAGATTGTTCCCAAGATCATTGGAGCTTCCAAGTCTTTTCATTCCTTGAGATCTAAGCTCAAAGACAGAAGCGGATGTATACGGCAGCTCCACTTATGTGTTCAGCAAACACCACGGAGCTTTGAGTCAGGGAGACCAACCCTGGAGGCACGTCAACAAGCGCTCAGCCAAGGGGACCCGTTGTCATCGGCCATCTTCGCTAGTTCTTTTGGCAGTGAGGTCCTGACCACTTGCTGCCCGAACTTCCTGAGTTCAATGTCCCTGCAATCCATAGACACACTGCTTCTGCTTCCGGCCGTTGGTTAACCGTGACTCCCAAAGGCTTCAAGCATCATCTTTATCGGACAGATGAACGTGCTTTTCGTGGATAGCAACTGGGTCCATCCCAGGCACCTGCATCACCTCACAGGCTTCCTCTCAGGCCACAGAGGAAGACACTCTTCATGTTGGACACAGCAGCCTGAGGTTCCTTCCTCAGCACCTACTTCGGTATCAGTGACCGTGAGGTCAACTTAGTTTTCACTTGGCTTAAAATGCTACAAGTTCTGACTCCCATTGGACGGGGTTTTCAATTTTACAATGTCTCGACACTGTACTTGTAACTCTTGTTTGTGTGAGAGCTGCACAGTGATGCTCTCTGCTCATGGCCCTCATGCAGATGAGGCCCTGAATCCTCCCAGCACAGCAGTCTCCATTGCGTGGTCAGTACATCTGGGGATGGGGGGCTTGGCCACAGTTTGCCCTGCACACTGAGACGCCGGGGTGTGCTGGGTGGAGGTCCTGGGGCCCTCAGCCATCACCAGGACACTCCTGCCCACCACATAGGGGATGGTGCCGCCCTCTCTGCGGAGCCTCCACTGTGCAGCTGGCACCCGCGGGGCAAACCTTCTGCTCTCTGCTCCAAAGGCTGGGTCACATCCGCCCATTCATCAGCTGCTGACCACAATTTCCTCCTGTCGCCTCTGAAATCCTATTTTCTTCCTGGCTTCCTCCCAGGCTGTCTTTTCTGAGGACAATCCATCCTTGCTAATAAACCCGAGGAGGGAAGTCCCTTCTGCGTTCTATTTGCACAGGAGCTGGCCCTCCCCCAGGCAAACGCAGCGCGGATGCTGCCTGTGGTCCTCCAATCTCCTGGCTCACAGGTCTGCCGACCGGCCTAGTCCCCAACTCCCCACCAGATCCCCAACCAGCCTGCGAACCCCACACACTCCTGCGTGCCCGCACTGTTTGTGGTCACGGGTGTGAAGGGAAGCAGCCTGCGATGTGCTCTGGGAATCCCGTGAATCCAACTCGCTCACCAAGTCTCTCTCCTCCAGGAACTGTCTGACTTGGTGCTTGGACGGCCAGCAGCAAGAGGCAGGAACACTACTAATTTGGCGCGTTTCTCTGGCTTTGTCTTTGTACTTAGGAAGTAAAGTCTTTCCAAGTCTATGTTATGGTTAAGGACTTCAAGGGGGAAAAATACAAATGTAAATAAATGATAATTATGCCAAAATGGGATAAAAGCTTCAAAAGGAAAAAAGGGGGCTAAATGAATAAGGCACAATCATGCTAAGTGGTGAGCACAAGAAACTCGGCATATTCCAACAAAAAGGAACAGCTGGATGAATTTTAACTAACTGCTCCATACTTAAAATATGAACCTATACTATGCAAGAATTAAAGATCTCAACATGGCTATTCTGAAACCATTGGAATTGTTATAAAGAACAGGGATAGACTTTATGAATGTGAACCTTTAAAACTCATAAATACTATCATCATTAATACAGGTTGTAAATTGTATTTTCCATCACTAAGTGAATTCTGGGCCTTAATGATTCTAGAAGTCTTTAGCAATTTTTATTTTGTAACGAGCAGAGGGTGTCAGGGGCCCTTATGCTCCACTAGAAACCAGGAGACCTAACGAGATGGTCCTGGCGGCAGGACCTCTGCTCTAAAACGTCTCTTCTTGGCTGCGCCCCCCACCCATGGGGCTCAGCTAGCATGGTGGCAACAGTGATTCCAGTCCATCTGTGGTCCAGCATTTTAATACCAAAGTCTTACAGATTTCAACCACAATTATTTTTAATTTACTAGCATGTCTCAAAAGAGCACACCTGCATCCAATGTCGGCAGGCCCAGGAATCAGAACCAGTGCAGAGAAAGATCTGCTGGTAAAGTCCTGGTTCTGTTCTTCTAGAGACAGTGAGCAGAGCCGGAGTGGACACCACACTCAGACACACCCTGCAGGGTGTTTATTAACCAGTGCACCCAGAATGAGAACGAAACCAACAAAGCAAAAAACCCAACTATTTTTCTGTCCAGTTTTCCCTACAGATATCATTTGTATGGTATCAAAAATTCAGTTCTGTGCGGGCTGATGTCTCACTTAAGCCTCAGGAAGCACAGTTCTCTACAGATGCCTCTTGGTGATTCTCAAGCCCATTTGGGAGGTGATTCCACAAGGCCCTCAGGGCGGTGATGGGAACCTTTCAGGGCTTTCAATGATACGAAGCGCCCACGACGGCCCCTGGGCCAGGGTTCACCTCTGCTGCTCCAGGTCCCAAAGTGTGGCCTTAGCCTCATCAGCCCTGGCTACCCAGCCGAGCCTCGCGGCCCCACCTGCCCCCTCCCAGCATGCCCACCCACCCTTGCCAGGCAGCATGGGGCTAACGCAGTACCTGCCGTTCCTGGTGTCATGCTGCCGCATATTCTTGATAAAATGAATCTTCTTAAAATTCTTTGGTCTGGGCGAACCTGAGAGAGTTCGACATCTGAAACATAAAGTCATTTCAAAAACAGAGTCAGTTGCCTGCTGGACAGCTGAGACATCTCCACACAAAGACAGGAAGGAAAAACCAGACAAATGCTTTAAGTCACCCATCGCAGGCAGGAGGTGTAGGATAAAGACAATAGGGCTGGAGGCAGGGAAGCTTTAAAAACCTGGTGACAGACAAGATAGTGACCCCTCTACTCTGAAATGCCAGCTAATGACAACTACTGCGGAGTTACAGTTACTTAACCTATCCAGGTTCCAAGGACATTATTCTTTATTGTTATATTAAAAAGAATCCTTCTGAATCAACACAGGCAAAGGGAACAGAAAATTATAAACTCAAAGCATCTGGGGCTGGAGAGATACCATGGAAGATTCAGTTTAAAAACAACCTTGAATCATTTTTCTTGCAAGCAGCATTTTGGCCTGAATTAGCTACAGAGTGGCCTCAACTCCTAATTGGACTACACTGGGAAGTCACTGCTGAAAGCTGATTAAGAACAGGGACCCAGTTAATGGCTAAACAGGCTGGCTATGAACTCACTATGCAGCCCAACCTAGATTTGAACTCATAGTGACTCTCCTGTCTCAGCCTCCCAAATGTGGGGATTATAGGTATGTACCACCACACCTGGCTGTTTAAAGATTTTAAATAACTATGTACCATACCCAAGTAATTTGGATTCAAAACATTCTCTTCTTTTCTTGGAATATAGCGTTTGTTGGATCCTAAAACTTGAAAAGGCCACAGGCCATGTAGATCTTTTTTAAAATATTTAGATTTTGAGACAGGGTCTTGCTAATTCACCAAGCTGCTCTAGCTGGGCTCAAATTTGTGATCCTCCTGCCTCAGCCTCCCAGAGTGTTGGGATTAAATTACGTAGCAAGTTGTAAATTACCAAACTCCAAAAGCGTACCATTACCAAAACAAAAACCCAATAAACAAGATTCTGGAGTCTATCTTTTCTGGACAGCGGGAGCTGTGCTGTTAGACGTTTGGTTTCTGCTACAAACAAAAACCCTTTCTAACGCTAAGAGCAGGTTCCTGAGCTCCAGAAGAATATGCCCAGCTTCTGGAAGCCGACACGGGACTCGGGTCTGGGCTGGGACATCACTGAACTCATTCAGTTCAAATTCAGGGGCCTCGGGTGAAAGGGTGACACGACCCAGGCGGCAGTGTTGTGGGAAGGCAGCGTGCAGAGCAGGCAAGGAAGGGCAGGCTTCAGGCCTCTGGGGGTCCCAACTGTACTCTTGTGGCTGAGGCAGGGGCATCAGGCACGGTCCACCCCATCCGCGCTGGGCCCCCTTCTGGTGAGGGCCAGGCTCTTGGGGACCTTTCCAACAGCACACTGGACACTCTTGTTCCTTGAGAAATGGCACCTTAAAACGAACTACTCAGATATAACCACTGAGCAGAATGACTGCACCCCTGCGCCAGCAGACACTGGGCGGCCTTTACGGCCGTGGGTCCCCAGCAGGAGAACCACAACAGAGGGCACGCTGTCGGCCTCCTCAGGGAGTCCCCGCGGTCCAACCATGGCCACTCGAGGCTCCCATCTGTAGCGACCGTCAGCATTCCAGACCCCTCCCTGCCACTGCTGAGGCTGAGCAGTCATATACTGAGGTTCCACACTCAGTACACATGCTTGATCACATACATGCACACATCAACTCGCCAACACAAATTTCCAGCACTGTCATATGATGAACTGGTATTAGCTACAAACGCTCCTATTTGGTTCCTATTTGCCTTCACAGTCTCAAGGCTATAGCCCTTATAACAGGTGCTATATTCTTGGCTTTAAACAAAGCTTCTTTTCAAGACCTGCAAAACGCTTCCGGAAAGGCCCAGCAGATGCTTCCGGTGGACCAGGCAGGAGTGGCCCAAGGAACAGTGGCATCTCACCGCCCCACCCCAAACCTGGAACCCAGATTCGACCAGGCTGGAGTTCAAAGGGACAGAACCCCATTCTCTTCTTAGGGCTGCTTAGCCCCAGAGCCCCAGACTGTTCCGTTCTGCCTCCAGAAAAACTGCACTGTCTATAGGCTTCACAGGGCTCCATCTGTCTCCCATGCATGAACTTCTGAAAATCTGGGCTGCTGCAAAAAGAGAATGTGGGAAAGTGTATAGAAAGATGCCACCAAAGGTTCTGGGTAGGGCTGGGGGGTCGGGGCGTCCTCACCCCTCTAGCTCAGACCCCACCACAACAGCCTGCTCCAGCCAGGCTGAAGGCAGCTGGCCAAGGCTGGACAGCGGGCTGTGCAATCGGCCATCTGTCACCTCAGCGAATTCTGCGGTTCTACCGGCCGCCTCTGCACAGTGGCTACTGATGCCAGCCCAGAGGAGAAACAACTTCTCTCCTCTGGCTGCTCCCTGCCTCCCGTATCTGGGCTTCCTGGGAACTAGATTTGGCACAAGGGCCACAGGAGCTTTTTGTGCCAGCACAGGGAGGTGCAGCAGCAGCTTTGGCTACTGATGTCCACACCCCGACGGCCTGGGAAGCCAGGGCAGGTGCTGATGTATTGGCCACAGACAAGCCAAGGCTCACTGTCTGAGACAAAACCAGCTCCTGCCCGTGACAACTTAGTAAAGATGTCCTGCGTTCTTATTCTGGATGCCAGGTGCCTACTAGGCACATGGAACACCCCTCCAAGTCCTCTCTTTATTAAGTGCTTGATTCTTGGAGTTCTGGGTAGTTCCAGGAAACACTAACCGATGTGGGAAAGAAAAGACTTCCAACAGGATGACTCCATCGAAGTCATGTATTTCTCTCGGCTCCAGCTCTAACTACGTATCGTACCGATCTAGCCTTTCGATCAATCAGCAAGTTGTTTGTTGTCTTGCTTTTTAAAGGATTCAACTGAGCCACCAGGGAAGCTAAGAAATGCTTGAAGGGAGCTGTGGCGTTAGCAACGATTGCCAAGGAAACTGGAATAGTTCGTGCACAGGCAGCAGCAGGTGAGGCAAAGAACAAATTAATTTCAAAGCTGCCTGCATTAATGTGAAGTACCTTTTTAAAAACACATATTTTAAGTGATATAAAATTAAATTAGGGTAGAATTAAATTAAAAACTAATTTAATGAAAGATTAGCTCTTTCTTGTTAGCACTGATTACAGGATGCTCTTAATTATGCAAAAGTTTTAATAGATGCCCTGGAGACATTTGCTTCATGTGCTAAGCTTAAAAGCCAGTTGAGCTAATAGCATTTCATCCCCACTGTTCCCAAAATGCATCAGTGTGGTTTTTTGTACTTTCCACACAGCCTGGAAAGACCCTCAGACACCAGCCCACTCAGCCCTCACATTGGACGGTCAAGAGCCCTGGGGTCCTAGAGACGCAACTGGTCACCGAGGCCACACAGCCGGGTGGATGAGCCAGGCCAAGCACTCAGGGCCCCAGATTCCCAAACCAAGTCCCTTATTCTATATTCCCTTCTTCTATATTCTCTTCATACATCTAAATAAATGAGAACTTTTTTTTAATTAAAAAAAATCCCTTTGGGGGAAGAAAAGACTTCTAAAACTGCCTTGGCTTCTGGTTATTTAAAAAATGTTATATTTGCACAAAATTCATTTGAAAGTCACTGCAGTAGTCTCTAAGGAAGTGCTGCACAGAGTGGCAGTGAGAGTAGACTGGCCACAATGGCTCAGCCCGTTTGTCACCCTGTGTGGCAGTGAATGGGGGACCCACCAGGACCCGGGACCCACCAGGGCCCAGCACCCAGATTCTCCCCGGCCTGCTCCAACCCTCCTGGAGACACAGAGCTCCTGGTTTCTGGAGCACGAAGGGCCTGTCCGCGAATCCCTGAGGAGGCAGGAACACGTTAAATCTGTGCCCGACTGCCCGGGGTCCTTCTGCTCACACTGCCACAAGCCCAAAAGATGGCATCCTCTAGTAGCCTCTGGCTGTACCAGGGGCCCTGGGTTGTGAATCCACTGCCTTCCCCGTGTGCAGCTTTGCTCAGAGCGAACTTATCCCCAGCCAGCCACCGCCACTCGCTGCCACCCACGAAGACAGCTCCTCTGGGCTCACGGTCTGAGTCAAAGCCAACTCCTGCCCATGACTGTTAACGCAGTGCGCCCCGTGGCTCCGTCTCCCAACATGCCTCCATGGGCCGCAGGAGGACGCTCACGGCCAGGTCAAGTACTGGTCTCACACACCCATGCTCCCGTTCTGCCGCTGCGCTCCTGGACGCTGGGCGTGTCCAAAGACCTCAAAAGCAGAGGCCACACGCTCTGGTCCCACTGTCTCTTTGGGGTGACACGAGGGACCAGATTCATGGTCACCTGACACTTTCAGTCAGGGCTCTGGCCTGCTGGGCTCACTCTGCCATCTCCATCCAGGTGCCACCTCCGTCCAGGTGACACCTCCAGGGTTACAGTGGGAGCCAGGACTGGCAAGTTCTGCCCAGCAAGCAGCTGAGGCTCATGGGAAGAAGGCAGATGCAGGCTCAAGGCTGAGCTGTGCCATGTGCACGGGTGCTGCAGCCTACCCAGGCGCTTTCCTTCCTTCCGCCCCCCCCAGGCACTCCGGAGCTCCACCCCTCCCGCCCTCGGCACCGTCCGCAGGCCTGAGCCCCCCACACTGCTGCCGCAGCTCTGGGCTGCAGGAACATGAGGAGATGCACCGTGGGAGCCCCGGCCGGGACGCTACAGAGCAGGCAGGCCACGGAGAGGGCAGGCTTAGAGGAGGGGCCTCAGAAGCACTTTCTAATCCCAAGGTGAGAACCGGCCACGTCCAGCCCCACGGAGCCCTTACTAGCAACCCTATCAGGTTTCCTGGCATCCAGCAGCAGAGCGACTCCACAGGCATCTCCTAAGGGGCCCTGGCTGTTCCTCTTGCTAAGAGTGAAGCCCAAGACCGTAACTGCTACGTGACCACATCTGCAACAGTACTGGGCTCTTCCTCCATTACAACAACTTTCAGAGCGAAAGTCTGGCCAGATTTTAGTTCCGCGGTGAAGCACTTGCCTGGCATGTACAGAGAAGGGCTGGATCCCTAGCACTGCAAAAAAAAACCCACGTAAAACCCCAAAACAACAACAATAAAAACAGAAAACCACAGGAGAAAAAGCCCTTCAACTATCCTCGGGGCTGAGGTCCCACAGTAGGAGCATGCGTGTTCATAGTCCCTGGGAATCAGATGGGCATTTAAAACATTTAATTCCACAGATCAAGACCTTAAAAAAATTTTCATTTTGGGCCAGAGATTTAGCTCAGTGGTTCCAGCACCTGCCTCTCAAGCACAAGGTCCTGAGTTCGAACCCAGTAACCACATACAACAATGCTGGGCATGGTGACTCACACCCACCGGCAATCAGTACCACATACCATGGTGCAGGGCGTGGTGGCTCACGCCTGTAATCCCAGCACTCAGGAGGCAGAGACAGGAGGATTGCTGAGTTCGAGGCTTGCCTGCACTACATAGTGAGCTCAGAGCCAGCCTGAGCTACAAAGCGAGACCCTGTCTCAAAAAAAAAAAAATTTCATCTTGTATCGCAGCCTGTTTACAAACACATACATGAAACATCACAAGCTCACCTTCGGAGTGGGGCATTCTCCTCGATATCTTCCAGGGTCTCCAAGGATGATCTCTGGGAGATGAGGCGACGCCTGCAGAAAGAGGGAAACACCTGAGTTAAAACAGAAGGGACATTTCTGTCAAGCTGAAAGCGTTCTTAAAAATAAACCCTCCTGGAGATTTAGCTCATTGGGCCCAGGGCCTGCCTAGCAAGTGCAACTTCCCTGGTTTGATCCCTGGTAACCACATACAACAATCCCAGGTGTGGTGATTCACGCCCACCAGTAATCATACCACATACCACAGTGCCGGGTGTGGTGGCTCACGCCTGTCATCCCAGCACTCAGGAGGCAGAGGCAGGAGGATTCTGAGGGTTGCCTGGGCTACATAGTGAGCTCAGGGACAGCCTGAACTACAAAGCAAGACCCTGTCTCAAACAAAAGAAAATACCTACTAAGGTTTAAAAAAAAAAAAAAAAAAGGATCAGACTGCATGAGGACTCCAGGCCCACCTGGCCTTGCTGTACCCTGAATTCCATGGGGACAGGAGCTTTCCAGACCACAATTCCCCTGGAAGACAAAAGAAAGCCAAGGTGCCTCTTGTAATACATAGTATATAACTTGGGCCCCAGTGTGAAGGTTTTCTAAAGCATTAAATAAAGATGAGTATTTGATATCAAAGACTGGAACCAGGTAAGTGATAAAGTTTTAAACCGTATTTAATAAAATTTCAAAATCTTAAGGATGTAACTAAACTACAGTCTTTGGAAGGCCATTATTTCAAACGCAACAAAGAAGAAATCTAGGAGAACTTCTAGACCAGTAAGAATGAATATTCAGCATCAGAATGCAAAACAATAACTTTCCTGGCTGCTAAAGAATTCCATACCACCTGCTTAAGCCCCTCAAATCAAGCTTCTTTGCCAGGCTGAAATAAGAACAGGGCATCACTGACTAAGATTATCTGGTCTGGAAGCAGGATAGTGGTGGCAACTTCAGATAAACCTATTTGAATGAGGACTATCCGTTTCATAGCAAAGGATCCAAAAGAAGGTGTAGGAAGTTTGCTTTACCTTAAAAAAGAGTAAAAATAAGAAGATAAAAATTGATTTTCTCCTATGTTTAACAAAATTTAGGTTAAAAGCAGGCAACTCTTAACTATGTACTAACTGTTGTAAAGAACAAAGAATGAAACATCTTTTTGTTGGGGTGGGGGAGGCTTCAGTGGTACTTTCTTTGAACAGTCACCCTGAAACTTTTTGTTTCCTATTTTACTTTCTTTAAAAAATATTTTCATCTTTGATGGTACATTGTATATACACATTATGTCACGATCACACTTGATATTGGGAATTTGTACCAGTATATGACACAATTTAATTCTCATTATTTCCCATTCTCCTACCCACCCTACAACCCCCCACCCCCTAAATACCTAAGTTACTTCTTATAAGACAATCAGATCAGTTTTGCAAACTGTTCAAGGACATCAATTTTCTAAGTGCATTTCTTAATCTTTTGGTGTCCAAATCCTCTGTAAAAATTCCTCTTCCTCCTCTGACTATAAAGCGGTCGCTTTTGTCAGACATTCATTCATCAGATGTGCACCAAGGGTCCTCCATCAGCGCCATGGGCCTCCTGCGGGACCACACTTTCGCCCTGCGGTTCACTGACACTGAGCTCCCATGTGCGCAGAGCCTCCAGGACTCCAGTAGTCAGCCAGAGTGGAAAGGGGGGGATTGATTTTTTTTTTTTTTTGAGACAGAGTCTTGCTTTGTAGTTCAGGCTGGCCCTGAGCTCACTATGCAGCCCAGGCAAGCCTCGAACTCAGCAATCCTCCTGTCTCTGCCTCCCGAGTGCTGGGATGACAGGCGTGAGCCAGCATGCCCAGCATCATGGTATGTGTTACTGATTGCTGGTAGGTGTGAGCCACCACGCCCAGCACTGTGGTATGTGGTTACTGGGGATTGAACTCAGGACCCTGCGCTTGCTAGGCAGGCGCCAGAACCACTGAACTAAATCTCCAACCCAAGGGATCAATTTTTAGGGAAACTTCGGGCAGCAGTGAGCAGCTGAGTGCCCTGCAGGCGCTGTGTTCTGAACATCCATGCCCTCAGCCCAGGCGCAGCCCCTCGGAAGCCTCAGTTAATCTTCCGGAGAGCCGGCCCGTAAGCCCCGTGCTGTCAGGTGCCAGGCTGGCTGGTGCAGGGGCTCAGGTGGGGCTGCAGCAGTGCCGCACCCCACCTCCAGCTGCAGCAGGCGCCCCGAGAGGTGGCAGCTCTGGGCCTGAGCAGGCGCCCCGAGAGGTGGCAGCTCTGGGCCTGAGCAGGCACCTTCTTCCTCAAGCCTCCATTTCTTCATCTATAAAATGAGAAATTGAGAGTAACTACCGATCAAGTGGATGTAAAGCCCTTCACGCGTGGGAACGGCTCGTTTCTCCCTTCGGGGCTGGGACCCACAGGGTGCGGTCTGCACCCTGGTTTTACTGTGTGGCGCAGGCTGACTGTCCTCCCTCCCCCTCTCCTCAGACCCAGCCCCGCAGTCGCTCCACACGCCTTGTGCCCGAGCCCCGAGCCCCCACCACGCCTCTCTCTGCTCTTACCCAGACCTCTGTGCTTGTCCGTGTGCTCAGGGAGCCAAGTCACGCTTGCTGGTGCGCTGCCCGCCCCGTCCTCCCTTCCCTAGTCCTGTGTCTCCCCGCAGTGAGAAGGCAGCCACACTGCTATCTACCACCAGTCTCTGGAGACATTCGCAGTGCCTGGAGTCGGGGGTGGCAGACACACCGGGCCCCAAGAATGCACGTGCAGCAAACTCACGGTCTCCATGCCCGCCTGGCCTGGCAGGGCACAGTGCTGACCAGGCTTCCCCTGGTCCTCATGGGATTCGTGTTTAAGTGGAGTCCCACGGTGGGGAGATCTCCAAGCCCCACCTCAGACCCTGAAAATCGGGGGGTCGCCCTCTGTACAGTACCACCCCTGAGCAGGTGTCACCCCAAGAATCAAGCCAGTTTGCAAACATACAACCTGATGACACCATTATCAAAAACTGTATCTAGCTCTCCCCACACCAGACAGGAAAATCGCCAAATTAGGGTAAATCTTTTTCTGTACAGTTAAAAGAACTTTTTTAAAGACAGCACATTGGATATTCTTCTCCTGAGTTACACAAGTGCAGATTAGAGTGTGGAGCCCTCATGAACAGGACCAGAAAAGGGGCTCCCAGCACTCCCAGCTCCCTTTCTACCTCTGAGGACATAGAAGTTGGGCATCTGTAACCCAGAAGAGGCCCCCTTCCTGGCTCAAGGCCACCCTGGCACCGACCTCAGTCTTCCAGCCTTCAAAACTGTAAGAAAATAGGATTTAGTTGCTTAGGGGCGAGCCAGACAGTCTACATATTGTGAGATGAAATACAGCGCTCAGAACGGACCACTGGCCACAAAGAAGCTACAGCAGGACACCGAGACAACAGATATGGGGCCAGCCCTTCCCACCTAAGATAGGGGTCAGGTGCACCCTGGGATCTGGTCATGGTGACTCAGTGGAGTTAGCCTACCTCTTAGTGCCTGGGTACACAGGGATGCCATCTTCCATCTTCTATCCTCAGGAGGCCTGTGGTGGCCAGGGAGGCCTGGGCGGGCGGCCAGCCTTAACCAGAACTCTCACCCTGCAATTTGCCTTCTGGCCCATGCTCACTGCCAGGCCACCTCTGTATCACAGGCACACTCAACAAGCAGAGGGCTTTGCAGATTTTAATGACTGATAAAGAACACTTGGCCTGGGACAAAACAGCAAACAAACCACCTCGGTAATCACACAGACATTCAGTCAGACTGGCAAGGCCCAGAGCAAAAGCATGGTGGGCTGGCATCATCCAGCCTACACTAAGGCGCCTTACCTCACAGCTACAAGTCAGGACCTTCCGTGTAGGCCGCACGAGGAGGCCGGTGTGGTTCACGCTCAGTGCCCACGTGCCAGGCAGCCTCCCAAGGCAACAGACATGCTTTATAGCAACATGCTTTGCAAGTGTGGCTCTGTCTGAGCAGTAAGTCTGGACTCTGTACTTATGGAACACACAGATGCCAGGCAAATTAACCCACATGTTGTTAGGGGCTAATAGTTTGTGGAGAGGGGCACCCTGCACGCTTCAGGGACCCAGAGATGGGCACAGTGGTCCCTTTAACATAAATTCACCTACACAGGGAACTTAGCCAGGCATGGGGCTGCCCGGCTACAATCCCAGAACTCTGCGAGGTAGGGGAAGAGGACGAAGGCCAGCCTCTCCTCTGTCCGTCTACCCCCTTCTGAGTGCACAGGGCTAGCACTTCTAAAGGCTGAGTCAGCAGCCGCAATCAGGGGAGAGCACCGGCATCCAAAGAAACTGCCTCCAGCGAACACTGTCAGCATCCTAACCCCCACCAGAGGGCAAGGGCCACAGTGCGGACCATGTGTGGACGGGCACCTGTGTGGACTCTTCTGCAACCTATGTCTCCTGAGCCTGATCCACGAAGCACCTTGCAGAGAGCACTGGCCAGGGAGGGAGGGGCTCGAGCTGGCCCTGCCACCACAAGGCTGTCCTGGGTCCAGTGGAGCAGGCTGAGCACAGCTCAAGGACACGCGAGGCAGTGGGCATGCAGAGGAGAGTTAGGCTGGGCTGTGACATGGTGCCGGGGGAGCCCGGGCTGGTCAGATTCTCAGTGCAGAATGAGGAAGTCGGGCCGGCCCAGAGCTTGGAAGGCTGGGGACGGAAGTGGTCATAACCAGCCCCCAGGAAACACCTTGTCTCCTACATCCTCCAAAGAGGATCCTCGGAGTTCTGATGACCACAAGTCTATGGCAGAGACATGAGGTTAGGGAGCAACCAAGTACAAGCAGACAGAGGAAGTCTAGAATATTCTCCCGCTGCGTAGTCAGGCAAGACTCTGCAAGAAAGACCCAGCTGTTTTCTCTGGGAGCAAAACATCAGTTTGGAGAGCAGGAAGGGACCTAGGGGAACACCAGGCTCAGCCACCTCTCAACTCACAAAAAGGCAATTTCCCAGCTAGGGCCAGTGGAGGGCACAGCTACTTCTCGCAAGTGTGGAAAGTGGGGGTGTCAGACACTTCGGTCACACAGATGACGGACATGGTGAGGTCATGATGACTTCACATCTGTTCAATCGGTTGTTGTGATGACAAAGAGACCCACAATGAAAATAAACTTGGAGTGTAGTCTCGAGACACCCACAAGCTTATAATTTGTGTGCTTGACTCTTCACTCCACTGCCCACTGCCCAACCTGCCTGCCCTGGTAAGGCAGACACAGGCGAGACAGTGGGCTGCTTGCTAGGGAGGGAGAGGCTTAGCGAACAGGCAGCATTCAATCAAGGTGAGCTATCTAAACCAAACAACCCCTCCATCAGACAGGAGGGGACCCAAGGGACCCAAGGGTCTCCAGCACAGCCCACCCCTCCACTCGGTGTCTTCTGTGCACAAACCGTCAATGGACACTCTCCGCGTAACCTGGGAGTCTCTGGGTGGCTTACAGAGCCCAGGAAAGTGTAAAATCTGGCACTCCCGGGGTGCCAGATTCCTGCTCCCCATCACGAATATATCTTTTTGCTCCAGAAACAGCATTCAGATCATGTAGAAACGGGAGCCCTAAAACGTGCAGGATGATCCGTCATTTGTAATGGATTTAAAAAGGAGGTCTACTATGTGAAGGAACCCTGCAGTGCAGAACTGCGTATCCACCTAGGAATGACAGATCATTATCAAATTATACTATCTCACCAAATCGTAGGCGTCCCTAAAGCACAAGGCACCGCCACTGTAGCATCCCACCGGATTTCCTCGACAACTGTGCCCCGCTGTGAGCGGCAGCACCAGGCCGGCTCTCTGCATTCCGCAGGTGAGTTCTGCAAACACTGTCCACACGCTGGCAAGCTTTAGCTGAGACCCCAGACTCTCCCTTCGCAGGAGTCAAGGCAGACCGTGCTCGCTGCCACCCACAGGGAAAGGTACCCAAGCAAGTGTCAGAGGAGGAAACACAGCTGTCACTTCCTCCTCCACGCTAGCAAGTGGCCTGAGCCGCCGCAGCCTGAGGGAGTGTTCGGCAGCGCTGCACCCTTGGTGTCCAGGCGTCTCCAGCTCCGCTCAGCAGCGCAGGCGCTGAGGAGCTTGAGTGAGACGCTCACTCGTTCACCTGGCAACAGCAGCACGTCAGCTGTAGACAGAATCCTGGAGGGCAGCGGTGGAATCCCCGTGGGGACAGTGCCAGGCCACAGTAGGGCTGAGGCCCCCAGGTCTCAGGGGACAGGGCACAGGCACAGGGCTGGCTTACTTCCTGTGAGAAGAGCCTTCTGGGTAACCCGAGCGCCCCACAACCACACCAGAGCCCGGAGCAAGTCAACTGTTCAGAGATGGCGGTGGTATTCACACAGGAAAGAATCGGATTGTCTTTAAGAAAAAGAAGAATCATTGGGGTTTTCTAAGACATAAAAAAGCTACAGAAGTGATTTTAAACTATGTTTTAGCTTGCTGCTGATGAGTCAGGCAAAAATCAAATTAAAATGAATACACCAAGAGCTGTCAATTTGCCTGTTTAAATAAGATCCGTTTCTACACTGTTCTAGGAGAGTCAAGAAAGAGGCTGTCTAAATGTTTACAGAGTATGCAAAGAGCTCTTGGCTCCCTTAAGTTTACTTTTATTTCAAGGATTCTCTTCAGATTTGCCAAATTCTGGAAAACCAAGGTGTGGTCATCTCAAGGTGTCCGCTGTTCAGAGCACACAGACCTCCTAGCAGGACTGAGCGGCCAGGTACTGCTCCCCGCAGTCCAGCCTGAGCGCCCACCCTGCTAACCTGACAAAACTCCCTTCCTCTCATTACGGTGGAACATCCAGTGAGCCCCTCTGGGGCAAATTCATTCTCCTCTGTTG
Organism: Thryonomys swinderianus; assembly: GCA_004025085.1. NCBI lineage: Eukaryota > Metazoa > Chordata > Mammalia > Rodentia > Thryonomyidae > Thryonomys > Thryonomys swinderianus. The sequence goes on along the minus strand of PVIC010031031.1, from coordinate 6,115 downwards.
TCTGACAAGGCAGCACTCACCCGGAGTCCCAGCTACTCGGGAGGCTGAGGCAGGAGGATCACTTGAGCCCGGAAATCTGAGGCCAGGTGGGACAACACAGTGAGACTGTCTCTAAAGAAAACTGACAAGGGGACAACAGGGGAGGTCACTAAATAGGCACTAAAACGCCCAGTTTCCAGGACCTCTCTGAGTGGCAGTAACACTTCCTGAGTGACACCCAGTCCCGCTAGAGGTGCACACGGGTCAGAAGTGGGGAACAGAAGAGCCCGGGAGACGCAGGCTCAGTGGTACTAAAAAGTCAGGGCTCAGAAAGGCCCCGTGGGACGGACAAGACGCACACGCTGGGTTCCTGGTGGGGGGAGGGGACATGGGCCACGTAGGTAACAAGCCAGGCAGAGTGAGGGCAGGAGAGGGACACTCGAAGGGAAAAGCCACTCAAAACAAAAAGGCGAGCTTTGATCCGAGCAGAAGAGAGCCCTGAGGCCTACTGCAAATTCAAGGCGCTGGGCCCGTGCACCAGCGCTGTGACCGGGCGTCGGCGTGCAGCCAGGTGCTCCCTGTAACAGTGAGCAGGCAGGAGGGCGGCAGGAACCTGTGCCCGGTGGGGGCTGAGGCCAGGACAGACCAGGAGTGGAGGAGGCGAGGGAGGCGTGCGGGAGCTCCGAGGAGGGCAAGAACTCTCACCCAGGCCAGAACAGGGCGGACACAGCTCCGAGCCGAGGAGGAATCGCTGAAGCCAGCTCTGGAGGAGCCTATAGTCAGCAGGTGCCACGGGGCAGACCGGACGGCTGTGTCGGCTCTAGGAGGGCCAGGCAGGCGGGACCCTCGGCGCCAGGCGGACACACTGGCCACCCGTGTGGACGGGGCAGGGGGTGTCCAGTGGCGACAGAGTGAACGTGAGCATGTGCAGCAATGTACCAGGAGCTTGGGGCACCCGCAAGGCCTCCTGGGGAGCAGGCCGAGCCTCTTCCTCAGAGAATTGAGGGCACGAGGGGACACCTGCACCGTCTGCATGCATTTTTATTTTAAGTCTGAGCCAGGGTCTAAGTTGCCCAGGCGAGGCTCAAACTCTCTACCCTCCTGCCTCAGCCTCCCAGAGGTCCTAGGAATACAGGCAAGCACGTCATCCAAAGGCCCCTGCGCCTGACCGCGGTCTGCACCTTGGGGGCATCACTCTTCTTTCTGGGTCACTGGTCGGACTCGCTGGGGATTTGGAAGAATTCCTTTATATGCTGAGGACTTCCGGGCCAGCTCCACATTTACTGCTCCCCAGAGAACAAAACCAGGGCCCTCTGCCCCAGCTTTATGAGGTTTGCAGCACAGAGACTGGAGAAAGCCAAACCCTGCCCGGAGGGGAACCTCTCTTCCTGCTGGGCGAGGAGAGCCAGATGTCAACAGCAGCTGACTTAATTACAGCCAGCAGGAACCAGGCCCCGCTGCCTACGTGGAAGCTGGTGTTCAGGGACCTTTGGAGGCTGCCGCCCGTAAGGACACCACACTGAATGCTCCCCGGTGTCTCTCTGGTTTCCAGCCTGTCCTTTCTGTGTACTGAGGAGTCCTCTGCAGAAATGGATTTTGACGGCTCTGAAACAGCATGCAATTATTTATTGCAAATGTGAGATTGGTGGGGTTTCGTAAATTTTCTGAGTCTTTCAGATTATAACTGTGGTCCACACTGAATAGCAGCTTAAGTAAACAAAGATTGATGCCTTCCTTCTTTATCTCTCTCTTTCTATCTTTCTTTTGTAGTTCAGGCTGGCCCTGAGCTCACTACATAGCCCAGGCAAGCCTTGAACTCAGCAATCCTTCTGTTTCTGCCTTCCAAGTGCTGGGATTACGGACGTGAGCCACCACGCCTGGTATTGTTGTATGTGGTTACTGGGATCAAACCAGGGACCTTGCACTTGCTAGGCAGGTGCCAGAACCACTGAGCTAAATCTCCGGCCTGATGCCTCTTTCTCATTATCCTGTTTCCTGGCAGGGCCCTGTGTTACTGGAGTCCTTCTAAGAAGGCTTTATAAACATCCTGTTTCTCCCTGGACACCAGCGCACATTCCTGTTACTGAAGGGTGAATGGAGGCGGGCCGCTAATGGCTGGCCTCCTTCTGAGCAGGTCCTGGGGAAGGAGCTCCCCAGTGGCCAGATGCAGACTCTGCAGTGCCCTCTCTTCATCCACCCAAGTTCTACCTTCCCTGTGGCCTCAGGGTGGTGGCCTGGGAAGCTGTCCTGATATTCCTACATTTGGTAATTTGCTCCATTTGGAAATATTCACATCTAAAGACTAGAGACTGGGTGATTTTATTCTTATTATTTTATATTTACTCCAATCTGACTGCTGGTACCTTGAGGACAAGTAACTATGAGGTGTGACTTTGAAAAATATGATGGCTATTTAAATTTTTAAAAATTATCACAGTAAAAGACTCAGTGCCATTCAGCCCCTCAAAATACTCCTCACTCTGGGGCCGGAGATTTAGCTCAGTAGTTCCAGCACCTGCCTTGCAAGCACAAAGTCCTGAGTTCGATCTGGTAGCCACATACAATGCTGGGCGTGGTGACTCACACCCACCAGCCGTCAATACCACATACCACATACCACAGTGCCAGGCGTGGTGGCTCACACCTGTAATCCCAGCACTCAGGAGGCAGAGGCAGGAAGATTGCTGAGTTCAAGGTTTGCCTGGGCTACATAGTGCGCTCAGGGCCAGCCTGGACTACAAAGCAAGACCCTGTCTCAAAAAAATAAATAAATTAAATACTCCGCACTCTGATACATTTTTTCCATCACTTTTGCCTCTTGCTGAGGCAGTTCTGGAAGTCTTCTTCCTCGAGCGACATTAGTCATGCTATTATGGCGGCCTTGACATCCTGACTGATTCAAAGTATTTACCTCTCAGGGTCATTTTGACCCTGGGAAACAGCCAGAAGTCACGCGGCACCAGATGTGTGACTAAGGCAGAGGGGGACACACTGGGACGCTTTATAAACCTGCATTCCTGTGAGATGGCATGTAAAAGCAGCATTTGTCAGTTGTTTTGTTTTGTTTTAAACTCACACCTTGTAAAGACAGTCAAGAAAGGATTTCCGGAACTACTTCAGGAAGTGGCCAGAACAATGGACACAGAGTGTTGGGGAAGTTTTTAGAGGAGGATTCTTAGGAACGTGTCTTCTACAGTAATAAATTTTTAAGTTTAGTCATTCACCATATCACTGAATTACCCCTCATCTTCCCTTCATTGAAACCACTTCAGTAACTAGAACGTTACCCGGTACACAGCAGGTGCCCAATAAATGCTTCGCACAGCACAACAACTCCACAGCCGCAGCAGGCTGCAGGGCAGGGCGCACCTAAGAGTCCCACGAGGCCAATGAACATTCCTCCTCTGAGGCCTCATCGAACTAGCAGCAGCTCAGGGCACGGCACGAAGGACTCAGAAACCACAGCCAGAACCTTCGGAATCACCCAGAACACCAGCGTGCAAGCTCATTTTCAGCAGCCAAATCTTTTCCTCCAAAACTAAACATAGGCCAAATCCCAACAAATAAAAGATTTTAGGACAATTCAAATTTTATAAACTGGAATTTGTAATATGTTCTTGCAACTCAGTCACCTTCAGAGCTAGATGGAAGCTATTCTGTCTGAACAAATGGGAAGCCAGAAGTTGGGGTGATGTCTCTGGTTCAAGGTCCACTCAGCATCGAACTGGCTTCTTTTGGTCCTGGTTGTAGAGTAGGGATGTAATTCCCACCAACAGATAGCTGGCCGCCCATGGAAGCTCATGTGAAGCAGCTCAGGACTCAATTCAATTTAACGGATAGGGCAGGCACAGCCTAATTGCACAAGATCTACTTACTCTCGAGTTAATTAGTACATAATTAAGTAATCCATACATAGATCATTGGTGAGTTAGGCTCTCTATACACAGGGACACTTTTTGTTTTACTACTTTACTGGACTTTGAAAATACTTTATAGACAACTATAGTATATATGTAGCTACTTTACATATAACACACATAAACATATAAATTATGCCCCATGTTGTTTAAACACTTCATATGACCAACAATTCTACTACTAAAAATAATCCAGAAGAAATGCAAACCTATGTCCACCCCAAAAACATCTGCAGCACTATTCAGACAGCCAACAGATGAAGAAGCATGACTGTCCCACTCCCGACTGATACGGAAGATAATGCAACGTGATATCACCACAGAGAGGAATAAAATACTAATACGCTACAAGAATCTTGAAAACGTTGTTCTAAGCCAAAGCGGTCGGACGTTGAAGACCACACAGGGTACAGTTCCGTTTCTGTGAAACACAAAAGGCAGATCTGTAGAGACAGAGAGCAGATGTGTGGGGCACAGGGTGGGAGATGGGCAAGACCGCTGGGGACCGCAGAGTGTCTTTGGGAGCTGATGAAAATGTCCCTGAAGCAGGCAGTGGTGATGGCTGTGTAAGTTTGTGGATATACTAAAAACCACAGAGCAGTATACTTTAAACAGACTGTATGTGAAATGTACCTTAACAAATCTTTCAAAATACATCACAGATGTATGTAGGAAACATACTGGGAAAAAAATAGGGAAAAGGAATACCATTTGTGGAACTTCTAATGCCTCTGTAGAGCTTCTCTGGGCTCAAGATTCACTCTGAAAACTATGGCTAGGGTTCGGTGTCTTTGCATTGGAGCCAGGAGGCAGCAAGGCTCAATGACCTGCATGGGTCAGAGCTAGACAGTGGGGAACAGAACCAGGACCTGCCCGCGTCCCTGCATAGCCCCTCCTTTCCTCTTGAATGCGGGTTCAGTCGCTCTCCGGGGTGGCTTTATTCAGCCTCTGCAAGCGGCAGTCTGCAGGTTACAGCTACGCGCAGCAGGTGTGGGCAAACCCTCAACTGAGCAGGGCCACATCCTGACCTGCTCAGATTCTGCAGCGTCTCTCTCCAAAGGACCCGTCCACTCTGCCTGGGGCCAGCCCACCCCCCCCACACACTTCGGCCCCATTTTCTGTACCCCTGAGACTTCAGTCTCCACACCTGCCCTTTCCCTGCTGCCAGACATCATTGCAAAGTACTCCTTTCTTTAAAGGCTGCTCTGGTCTTCAGAAAAGGAACCCACAAACACCTTCAGTCATCCAAGTGGGAAGACAATACCCCATCGGGCTGCTCTGTCAGCGTCTGGAGTGGTTTAATTTTTTTTAACACCTCACCCAGAGCCTTTTGAAGATACCTTATTAGCGCATCTATCTCACTGTATACATAATTAGCGACCACAGTTCTAATTGCCAGGCCCTTCAAGAAGGATTTCCAGACTGACTGTGTCGTGAGAGAGCTGCGCCTAGAGCCACATGAAGAACTCAGGTGCGATGTGGATTCCACCGCTTAGCGGACTAAGGTCTATGTAATGCCTCTTTGTGCCACGGCTCTGGTGTGACACCAAAGCCCTCACGGACAATAACCCAATATCAACAGCCAGGGAGAATGTGGGAGATACACTGTTTTCAGAAAGCAGCAGGCTAAAACAAAATGCAATCAACTACCCTTAATTTTCTTAGGCATATTTCATGAGGTCATCTTTTAAAGCAAGATTCTCAAACTGGGGTCTCTGGACTTGCTAGGGGTTCTGTCAACCTTCTAAAATCAGACACCAGGTGTACATACACCCATTTCTCTATTGCCCTGTCATTTTTAAAGCAGACCACATGATCCCAAGAAGAGACAAGAAACTGCTGGCAGGCAAAGGGCAGTGCCCACAGGGGTGCCCGTGGGGAAGGGCAGGATTCTACTTCCAATGGACTCAACCATGTGACTTGGGCTGTCACTGTCTTTATTCTGACCATCGTCATCACACATACATTAAAATTCACAGCTGTAAGCATTGGTGATTCCAAGAAGCATCAAGAAATCTCAGACTTGGCTCCCCTTCTAGGTAACTCAAGACCCTGTATGAAGACAGAACAAAGCCGTTTCCAAGACTCTGGCCTATAGAGCATGGCATGCAGGTTATGTTCAGCCCGCCGGGGCATGAATAAGGGCAGAGGGAGCCCTGTGCATTTCTACGGAGCAGAACGGGGCCTGGAATCGGGGAAAAGAATTGAAAGAGCTCAGG
>PVIC010031030.1:0-21566 GCA_004025085.1 Thryonomys swinderianus | reverse complement strand
AATTGGTTTTAATTGTTATATGTTTTGGTATGCAATGGTACTTTACTGAGTAAAAACTCAAAGTGAGTAGTTAACACTATGTTCGTTCTTTCTTCCGCCTCACTGCCAACCTCATTTCTTCTTCTCCTTCTTTCCTCTATTACACATCCTGAGTCAAATTAGGTTAACAGTGAGGTAAGAAAGCACATGTATAATGTTCACGTTTTCTAACAGGAATGAAATTTTTATTTAGTTGACATTTTTCATCAACTTGAAGAGCCTCAAAAAAAATCAAAGAGTCAGCAGAATGTCAGTATAGATCAATCTTTCCATGGCAGTAATACGTTCTCTGAAAAGAGAATGCTGGCCCCTCATCATCGTCATTGAATACTTACTGTTTTTGCAGGCACCGTGGTAAAATAAGTTTTCACTTACTGTCAATGCAGTAATGTGATTGATGGTAGTAGATGTGCTCTAAAATGTTTCAAAGGAACAATTTTAGTGTAATTCCCCATGACAGTATAGGGAAGTGCAATGGCTCTCATCTTTATAAAGAAATTATAAAAGTAGAGTTGAAAAGGCCGGAGGGTTAGCTCAGTGGTTCCAGAGCCTGCCTTGCAAGCACAAGGTCCTGAGTTCAATCCCCAGTAACCACATAGAATGCTGGGCATGGAGACTCACGCCCACCAGCAATCAATACCACATACCACAGTGCTGGGCGTGGTGGCTCACGCCTGTAATCCCAGCACTCAGGAGGCAGAGACAGGAGGATTGCTGAGTTCGAAGCTTGCCTTGGCTACATAGGGAGCTCAGAGCCAGCCCGAACTACAAAGCAAGACCCTGTCTCAAAAAAAAAAAAAAAAGAAAAAAAAGTAGAGTTGAAAATGTATATGGAAAGGGAATTTCAGAATCATATTGTTTCTTTGATAAATAGTACTGTTTATCCCCTGAATGTAATAAAGCATATGTTCAAAACATATTAGTTCAAAATACAAATGTTAATGATGAAAAAAATGTACCCATAAGCAATCAACAATGCATAATATTTTATAAGTTAATCTACCATCATTGATTTATTCTTAAATGATAATTATTTTATTAAGTATAAATTCATTTTTATATTTTATAAATATTCAGTCTCTTATATCACCCCAAAGATGATCCTATATCTGAATTACTAGTCAAGAAAAAAAATTAAAGTGCACAGGGGAATTTCAAGAAGTATATATAGTAAACACACTATAATAAAGTTAAATTGGCTTGTAATGAAAAATTAAACGACCAGAATAAATATTAGAAAAACAAAGGAGAAAAATGACTTTTTAATATTATATAACAATAATTATTACTGTCTAAATTGCCAACTATAGGAATGATATTTTGATTTAATTCAAAGGATTTTATTCACAAGATAGTTAATTCTATTTCTTAATTATTATTACCCAGTATTTAATCACTTATTTTTTAAATAAATTTCAATATTTTGGTACATTATATATACACATTATGATCACACACAATATTGAGAATTTGTACCAACATATGACACAATTTAATTCTCATTTTTGCCGTTCCCCTACCCACCCTCCAACCCCCGACCCTATATACATAATCTTTGTTTCCCTTTTTATTATCATCATATTTTCTCTTCTCCTTGTTACTTACTTCTACACCCCATTTCCTTTTGAATATTTTCTATTTCACAATATCTACCATATATTCTAGAGTTCATTAACATCTTCAGTTTCTCATACCCGAGAAAAGATACAATATTTACGTATCTGTGACCTATTTACTTCACTTTTGAGTATGCCCTGAAGGTACATCCTTTTAGTATAAATGACTCAAGCATCATTCTTTATGGAAGTCTAATAATCCATTTTAATCAATTAATTTTGCTGAGAAATTTCAATTAAATGCAGCACTACAGGTGTTCATTATGGTTTTATTTTTACCCGTCTTTCAGATCTCTAATAGGCCTTCACCAAATGAACTTAACCTACATGAGGAAAGGTAACTTCAGCTTCAAAAACATCTACCTCATTTTGACTCTTCCATTTAGTCTATTGGAGTATGTTTAGTAATTGGCAGGTGTTAGGCAATTTATTAAACTGGAAAAGACAAGAGTACTTAGTGCTGTGTAGACATGAAGCTTGTCTTGGCCAGTTCTATTTCCTATTAAATATGTTTTCCAAAGTAGCAACCGTAGTAATCCAATATAAGGGACGCACTCCTACACCCAATGCTTCAAACGACAATGATAAAATGTCTGACCAGATTATTTCTAGCCCAGGTCTATACTGCATAAAGAAGCAAACAAAGATGTTGTTAGTCACAAAGAATTCTGATATTGGTTCTAGGGGCTCCTTAGGTTGAGGGCAATAATCACAAAAAGATTGTGCTTCCTTCAGATATTAGCTCTAAGTTCAAGGATTCCAAGATCAACTGCACCTTTTCCTTGGGTTACAGCTCAGAAGAGCTGTTATAATGATATAATAGTACTTCTAGAAAACAACAACGATGATTACTAAAGGTGGTGATGGCGGGTGGGGGAGGTCCAGACATCCCCCGTCCTCGCAGACAAGACCAGTGGGCTTGCACATCCTTGGCGTGGAGCGATATACACAGAGAGTACTGTCCACCAGAGAAACTTTATCTGAGCCCGAGTTTAACTCATATATCCAACTGATTGAAACACCGGCCAGATCCTCTGACTCAATTTCCAGTTCCCAACACTGTCCTGGAAGTCACAAGGACAGTACCTGCCTGAAAGCCTCAGATTTCCAGTTTGGTGCGTGGCCCCCTTTTAGCTGTTTCCTTTGTACAGACTCTACAGAGTCAGCAAAAGTCACCTCATCAGCATAAATGCAGGTTTGGTCTAAGGACGTCACCTTGTGTAACAGAAACACATTGCTGGAAATGGCAAAGATTTAGAGCAGAATGCCTTTGGCTTCCTGTGGAATTGTCTCGGGCTGCAAGTATAATATATAATATAATTAAAATCTATAAGTAATATTTTAGCTCATTTTATGATAATATATAAAAATGATATCAAACAAAAATCTAGTATAGTGTATATAAATACACAGTTATATCTTTTGTAAGTACAAATATACATATTGTGAGCTATATTGAAACTCTCTTCCACATTATGTATGTTTTCTAAAAGTATACAGCCAAACCCATAGCTATGTCCAAAAGCAAAACTGACTTCAGTTGTTCAAAAATGAATCTCAGAGTCTTTACTATTCCGATGATTTTTTATTTTGTTTTCTTTTCAATTGTATGCATCTCTAAGACACTGTGTCCTGGTTTTTTGATAGTCTTGTAATTATAGGTGATATATTTGCTTATGCCTTTTAAGAAGCTACTAATTATGCCTCACTGATATTCTTTATGAAACAAAAGGTTTAAAAGATTTAACAAAAAGTTAAAAAAGATTTTTACAGTATTCAAATGAAAATATCAATTTTTACATGTAGAGATACATACTGTACATTTTTAGAGAAAATGGAAGAAAAAAATATTTCATAAAAGCCAATCTAAAGAAAACCGCAATGTTTAAAAATCACATTACATGCTCTATAAATCATTGTGGTTCATTTTTCTTCTATTAAAAAAGAGAAATAATTTACTAAAAATAATGTGCCTGCATGATGTGGAAACTCATTTAGCACCTGGAAACTGACACTTGTAGACACAAAATTATTTCAGAATTTTGGATCTGAAAGTGTTTCTTAAATTGCCTTAGTTACAGTGACAAAAAAATGTTTCTGAGAAAAATGTTTACTGATGGTGAAGGGTTGCAAGTTATCAAAATATAACTATAAATATTAAAATCTCTAGAGAGACAGAAGCAATGAGATGTGTGTGTGTGTGTGTGTGCATGTTTGTATGTGATACGAGCCCATGTGCACTTGTGCATGCCTGTGTGGGTGTATATGTGGATTTATGTATGTTTATATTCCTTGTGGTGCATTAGTACATGTACAGAACACACCGCAGCTCCCTTCCTCTTCCTTTCCGCTCCCCTCCCCCATCCACCCCTTGATCTTCTTCCATTTCTGTACATGTTTGCAATGCATCGTGATTGCTCACCTCATAGTCCAAAGAATTATAATGTGGTACTCTAGCAATATAGTTGTTTTTAAAACCTGCACAGTATAGATAATTTCCTCATGAAAAAGGAAGGAAAGTCATGCTTGTCTTTTAGCTTTCCAAATATCAGTAGTACTTTGTCATTTCTTGGATCTTTCGCACCTGAAGTATTTATAACCCAACTTATACAACATAATAAAACTGGTGGTGTAGAAGACAGGTAAATACCTAAAAGTGTAATTTGATTAGAATATTTTATGTTCTCTGTCTCTAAAATGAGGAGAGTTGTTGAGTTTAACCTCATAGCAGTATTTGGGCAATAAAAGAGGTGATACTTTTACGATCCTGAACGCAGTGTGTGACACACTCAATAAATGTCACCTATGATTATTTCTACTTCATTTAACGTGCAAAGTGGTGTTTGGGGTGAGTCATGTAACTCTAATTTATGCTTCTGAGTCACTGTATGAAAATGAGTTAAACTGATAAAATAGCGTATGTCTCCTCAAACTTTCGAAGTTAACATTCACATCATTTCTAAAAACACAGTGCTTGAAAAATGTTAGAAAAACAGTCATTTTTGAATAAGGACCCAGTTAGAAAGAGGGAACTTATCTATTCTGAAAATAATGGAAATAGATATTCCATAATCTCCTCATCAATCTGATCAGAGATTTTAAAAACTTCATAGTGTTGTCAATTTTAGATATCATTGGACAATATGTTCATTTTGGAAACCTTAATAATGTAATAATACCTACAAATTTCTGTAAATTAAAAGCTATGCTGTCTTCACTACCAAACATTCTCATAATGATTGTTTAATAAGGACATTTGTGAAGCTCAGGCCAAGTTAAAAATGTTTTTAGCTGGAGTCTGTAACCCCAGAACTCAGGGAGGTAGAGGCCGAAGAATTGCAAGTTCAAACTCAGTCTTGGCATCGTCACAGTTAAAAAAAAAAAAAAAAAAAAAAAAAAAAAAAAAAAAAAAAAAAAAAAAAAAAAAAAAAAAAAAAAAAAAAAAAAAAAAAAAAAAAAAAAAAAAAAAAAAAAAAAAAAAAAAAAAAAAAAAAAAAAAAAAAAAAAAAAAAAAAAAAAAAAAAAAAAAGTTTTAATCTGGTAAATTAGATTATAGGAAGTGAACACTTAGAATGAGTAGAAAGCAATTTTCAAGCCAAGCAAATAAAGGTTGGCTGAAGAAAAACTCCTTGCCATTCTTTACTGTCATTCTTTCATGTATCTTTTACTCTTAACTACATCATTCTATTTTATATGTGTGTAAAATAATGTAAATAGAAATGTAGTCGTGTCTGTATGTGTATTGTGCATATTTATTAAACACATGTAACAAACTAAGGATAAAACGTGAAAATCCCCACAACTACTTTTATTTCTTCACTAACTTTATGCTTAGACGTGTAGAAATCTGGAGAAGTTTTAAGCCACAGGTCTACTCAAGTGGTGGGTTTCCCAAGTGCTCACAAGTCACAGTGACACTGAAAAATCAGTGTGGGCTTCATTAGGAAAATAATAATAATAATAATAATAATAATAATAATAATAATAAGGAAACCATAGGAAGCTAGGAAGTACATTACTGTAAGTTCTCAATCAATTATTGAAACTGTGATACAAAGAATGGGTACCAGTCTGTATTTTTTCTAATACTCTGCACATACTCTTTGGTACAATATATCAAGTATATAGATTTTCTGAGGACTTTGTATTACAAAGGGCACACGCAAAGGCACCAGCGAACACGTGTGCATGGGACACAGCGGATTAACAGCGATGCGGTTTCGTTACAACAAGGGCAACACTTCTGCCATTTCATCCTCATGGAGATTAACCAGCATATTTGTGTCTCTGCCTCAGTAAGTTTCGGACCAGTTATTGCATTTAAAGGTTGTCAATACACTTTAGTTCATCTTTTTTTACCCTGGAACCATTGTTTCATACTGAATGTGAGGGAAGTGGAGAAAGAAAAAAAATTACAAAATTATATAACAATGTTTTTCTCTGAGATAGCAGCATTTTTCCTGCTAAGAAATCACATTGGATACCAGTATGCATGTGGTACAGCCATGACTTTTAATTTGAAAAATTTGGAAAATTAAGTATTTCACATAAGAATTCATAAAATATATTGTATTTTCTATACATTTACTGAGATTTTCGTGCGTAGCCATTAAATCAGCCCTGACTATGATACCTACTGTGTACAATATATTTAATATATAACATAATACACTTACATAGTCATAAATATCTGTCTATATATACATATATTACCTACTATGTACAACATATTTAATATATAACATATAATACACTTACACAGTCATAAATATCTGATGTCTGTATATATACATATATAATAGATGCGTAACATGTCATCTTCAATTAGCACTTTATTTGACAGCAGCAGTGGAATATTCCACTTTAAAACAGACAATACCATTATTGAGCATTTGTACCAGGACATGACACAACTGAGTTCTCATTTTTCCCATCCCCCTGCTCACCCTAAACTCCTCACCCCTGTTATACATAAACTTTACTTTACTTCCTTGTTTACCGCACATTTTTTCTTTCCCTTTACTTACCCCCGCCCAACTTTTCTCTTTGAATTTTTTTCACAGTATCGATATGAGACCAGAGGGTCGTGGAGTCTGCACTCCGTGTGTTTCATCGGTTGCAAGGCTAATGCTCAGCGTTTCGACTCAGCATGAGTATAAAGAGCAAAGGTTTCCACTCCTTTGGCTTTTGTTCCTTTTAGTTGATCTTGAATTTCCTTTAGCACTTTTTAAAAGATTGTAAATTTCTCAAAAACCAGGAAAAAAAAGCTGCTGTATTCCTGAAATCTGAGGGCCTATTTTATTATTGTCAAATATTCAAACAATATCATGGCCATAAATAATCATTATATAGAATAAGCTATCATTAATCTTTACTAAGAACACTCATTCTACATATAGTGCATGAACACTACCAAAAGGTTATGGCATTAGAAGTCAAGAGAGTGTGCAGTATTTCTATGTAAAAGTGCTCAGCCTGAGGCATTCAATCCCCACTGTCTTTCCGTCCTGGGTATCTTCTGAGCACCGTCCCCACTGACAGGCAATGGTGAGTAAGGCCTTCTTAGCTTTCAGGAACACATTTGTGAGTCGCTAATCAATTCCAGTCCTGGAGAAAACAAAGAGACTTCTTTAACTGCACTCAATATTTATCAGAACCCTATTCCAGATGCTTAAAAGAAGTCAGAAATATGTTTTATGCTCCAAACTAAGCGAAAACTTATCTTTCTCAATTGAAAGAGTCTTGATATTCTTAGAAATAATGCTAGTTATTTGGAAGATAATTAAGTTGTTTTTAATAAAGAATGTGATTGCTTATAGTCATACTTTTAAAATACTCTCACTCTGGTGTTTAGGGTTCATTTTTACTAGGCAAATCAACAAGACAAGCAAAATAATTGCATTTTTCATGTTTAATGAAATCTGGAATTTAAATTGATATATCAAAAAATGTTGATTCCAAAACTAACAGACTAAAATAAGGTTGCAAGAGCTATATTTTTAATATTGTACTTTAAAAAAGAATACTTTGGAAATAAAATATATGATGCTTGAAATACCATTTCTAACCATATGGAAGTGTATGCAAGTAAGTTCTATACTCATATACATGATTTAAAATTCTGATTTTGTCATTTCATCTTTGGGCACGTTGTTTAAAACAACTGAGTTTGGTTCTTTTCATCTATATGTGGGAATGGGAATAAAATACACCCTCCAGAACTATTTTCTGGACACATGTGATAAGCTTACATAAAGTATTTACCACATAAAAAAGTTGAAATGTAAAGAGTTATAATTCAAATAAGACTCTCTCTTTATTACAAAAGCTAGTTATAAAACATTTTACATATATGCAAAAGCATATTCATTTTAAAATATATTTTAAAATTTACAATTTATGAAAAAGTTCCAATTATGTAGATTAATAAATGTAGCATAATTTTTAATTCTATGGCAATTGGCATAAGCTAAATTTGAAGATGGATTAAATGGTAGGTATCACAAACAAAAATATAGTAATTCTAGCATGCAAGAAATTTCTAAAAGCAGAGAATTGTATGTACCCTGAAGAGAAATTAACTTTAAATATTAACATAATAAATGAATTTTAACCATAAAATGTTCAGCTTCTCATAATAGGTGCAATTCAAATTAAATTAAGATGTTTCTCATCTAACTGGGAACACTCTAAAATGTTTGAAAATGATGCTCAATAAAGGAAAGGGGAAATTCTTATATGACAGGAATGAAAATCAGTTCACCTTCTACCGAGGGTATTTTGACAATAACTGTATGATTCTGTCTATATTTACACTTTGTCCAACAATCCTATTCTAGGAATGGGTCTCAAAAGTTCACAGGTGAAATATAACATATACGAATAACACATGAAAACAGATATTTATTTAGTTACAGCAAAAGATTGAAAACAAAACTTATGGACATCATAGGGAACTTGCTAAACAAACAAATAAAAATCTAAGAATATTATTAAGTATTACAATAGCTCAATCTTCAGAACATACCTCACTGATAAAAGTCAGTAAACCTTTAAATACTATAAAAAAGAGATGTTCATACGAACACCTTTGTGTTCTACGCATGTATATATGTGATGATGACATGATAGGTATCACATTTTTATGTACCATATTTTATGATATATGTAATACATTACTTTTGTTTACAAGAAAGATTACAAAAGCAGTAAAACCAGGGGCCTTGAGACCGGGATACAAGTAATAATTCCTTTGCATTTTTGCTCATAAGTAGAATTTAAATTCACTTGAATTTAAAAATATAACCAATATTCTGAGTATTTAAAAATGAAGCCTGCTTATAGATTCAATGAACACTGTGGAAATTTTTATATTAGAGACTTTAAACACATCCCTAGCAAAACAAATAGACCAAGTATAGAGAAAGAATGTTTTTAGTCAATCTTTCTTAATTTGCTTAGGTTGTTCCTATTTAACTATGGTTCTCAGAATTTATGTCCTGGGATGAAACAGAAGTAGAATGTGATAAGTTCCTACACCTGGGACCCAACAGCAAAGACTCACAAAGAGTTGGAGAATGATAATGGTGGTAAAATGTGAAGCAATTCCTGCAAAGTCAAATGAGCCATGGTTTTTCACTTGTTCCGTGAACTGTATCTGAGTTTGTTCTGGAATGAAAAGTCTAAAAGCATAAATCTGCACCACTATATGCTTTTTAAGTTAATTTGCACATCATCTTTCACTTATGCCTTCTACCTACGCTGCACTGAAGATGCTGCACTATTCTTTTATAGATACGGTAGCCATTTTTATAGTCCTATTTAGGGAGTATAGATCCCTCGTGTGGAAAGACAAATGGAAAAATTTTAAAACTTTCCTCTTATTTCCATTTATCTACATTGTTCCAATTTGACATCCAAGTGAACTCTACTAGTTCTACTTATGAGAGATAATGTTCAGCAATCATGCATTTGGTGTAAATTCACTCTATTGCACAGATAACATACATATACCACTCCTCTAATCAATTTGTAATTAACAGTAGTGAATTCAAAGACTTCACTTTTGTTGAGTAGAAGAGGTGAGAAAGAAGAAGGACTCCCAAATGAAGTTTTAATGTTGGACACTGAATATCATGTTTTCAAATGTATTTTTAAACCATACATTAAACTTTCCTCATATTATTCTTTGACATAACTGTCATGGGTAATCAATAAAGTCAGTAATAGTATATACAAAAATGTATTATGTTAAAATTATGACTGGAAAAAGACAAAAACATAGGTCTCTATAAAATAATGTAATATGAATTTCAATGAACAAAATATTATCTAGAGCCACAGATCTCTTCCATGAGAAATCTGTTGAATAACCTAGTTTAAACTGCATGTAGTTATGTAAGCCTCGTGGAACCAAAGAGTGAGTAGCCCAAAAAACAATATGAACGTACAGAATGTAGGTTTACATTTTTATAAAATTTAGAATATTTCTTCTTGCTTAATAAAATCTATTTTCTATAAATTTAAAAAGCAATATGACTGGCTCATTGCAGTGTCTTATGTTGACATTATTTGAATTCACTGGGTAAAAATATACCTATAAACTACAATTAAGTTAGAAAAAACAGATATAAGTGATCATAAGAGAAAAAAAGGATTTCTCTTGAAAATATCTGGAGAATAACAAAAGATTTTCAGTCATGAATTATCTACCGATGTCAGCCCTATAATATTTTCAGTGTGAAAGATTCTGGGTGAGAGATTTCTTTGTTTCAGCAAAGAACACAAAGGAATTAGATCAGATCTGAAGACAATTTAGTAAGTATATCTCTAAATTTTTGAGCGTCTAATTTAAGATATATATTTTAACATTTCCCATTTTATTAAACAAGAAAATTGTAATTGCCTAGTGAAATGATTTAATGTTCAATAGTGTTTTAATGTTTGTGTCGGCTAATATTGGAATTGAAATGCTAACTTGATGGCATTATGCAGTGGGGCGCTTAGTGGATGATTAAGTCCTAAGAACAGAGGTTTCATTTGTGGGATTTATGTCTGCAGGAGAGGATTAGTAGGAAGCAGGGAAGCCCACGTGTCCCTTTCCCTTCTACAATTTGAGGATACAGTGTTTGCCACTTCTCCTGTGTGAGGGTACAAGCAGAAGACTTGAACCAGACGCTAACTACTAATATTTTGTTTATGGAGTTCTTGCCCTGCAAAGCTGTAAGAAATCCATTTGTGTTGTTTATAAATTACCAAGATTCAGGTATTTTGTTACAGTCTCACAAATAGACTGAGAACGGCTACAAATAGTATGCGTATATATTTTACAAAGTTTCTTAAAACTTGAAGTTTTGCCAGAAAAATTTTTAAGAAAAGGCATTCACTTTCGAAAACAAAAGTGTCTCGAAGAGTTACAGAAATCTTTTTTTGTTTTGTTTTGTTTTTGAGACAGGGTCTGGCTTTGTAGTTCAGGCTGGCCCTCAGCTCACTATGTAGCCCAGGCAAGCCTCGAACTCAGCAATCCTCCTGCCTCTGCCTCCCGAGTGCTGGGATTACAGGCGTGAGCCACCACGTCTGGCCAGAAATCTCTTCTTAATTTAGGCTGTGCTGCTTGATCATCTGCATGCATTTGAAATTTTATGCTTAAGGTTCACATAGTTCTTGTCAACAGCCGATACACACTAAGGCTTGGTTGGTACTGATACAAAGTCATACTATCTGAATACGTATGATCTTACCTATTTAAAATCTTTATATAGAGAGTAAACTCCCACAAGTTGTAGTTCAGAGTTCAAGGCCTCAGTCGTTTGCAGATTTTTTGTTAGAACCTAACAAAATATTCGCTGCATTGAGGGGTGGGAGAGGTGAAATAGCCAATCACAGAGTGTTATTCAGATTTTCTTGCTGCTGATTGGTTGCTGTGCTACCTGTAGCTCTCTCTTGTTCTCTGTTTTGTTCTTAAAGCCCTAAGATCACTGAGCCTGCTCAAACTCCCTGCAATTTTAAGGCTTTATTAGCACAATATTTTATTACCTAAATTACATAACCACAGAAAACAACATATTCTAAGTTTAGACTATGAAAATAAGTATGTATAGGCATTTTTCTTAACATATTTGAAATGAATGGTTTTTCAAAATTCATCAATGTTCTAGGAATGTAATCCCTGCAATTTTCAAGGTCACTCTATCAACCAAATTTATTTTCAGAATAATCTTTTGACAGAGCATCATCATTAATCCACTTACAAAATAAGAACATTGAAAATAAGAAGTATTAAATAAATAACTGCTTCAGAGGGAGGCGATCTAAACATAAAACTCATGAAATAAATCTGTGAGTCTTAAATATTTTAAATATATTTTCTAGTAATAAAGTCAATAATTTATTATTTTAATACATAAGATATTTTACAAAAGAACATCACATACAGTGCTATGATTCAGATTTGTTTTATAATTATTCATGGACATATAAAATATTCTTTACTGACATTCTGTCGCCTTTACTTATTATAACCTTGTAAATCATATATTGAATGAATTGATTCATTATATCTGAAACAAAAATGCAATGATTTTTAATTGTCCCAACTAAATAAAAATGTGTTCATGATCTCAGATTTTGTGTCTCTCTATATTTTAACCATTAGAATTTGAATACTGCATAGTCTTATGAGTCAAATCTAATCTCTCTTCCATCAAAGAAAATGATTCATTATTGTTCTAAGATTCTTCCATTTTCTAGTTTAAAATTTCATAATGGGACTAAACGGTTTTCATTAATTTGTTGCAAGGAAATATAAAATGAAATTGTGACAGACATGTCATTTAATTCATTAATAATGAAGAAACTATTCAGTTATATAACTCAAAATGCACTCAAACCCTTTAATACATAAAAGTATTTTAAAATATAAATTTTAAGGAAAGACTATGGAATCAAATATAAAATTGACTAATGTCCAAAACAGAAAGAGCATTGATATCTAGCTTCCATTATAATCTGAATCTCTTCCAGAATAAAATGCACAAGAAATTACATTCCAGCTCACTCCTACATCAAATCTTATACTCAGAACTACATTAGACAATAATGTCTTGTGCCTATGTTTAATATTTTGGGTAGGTTTTAGCAAAAACACATCCTATTAAACTTTAAGAACCTCTTTTTATTTCCATTACAATGCTTTACAGTTCAATTCTATGCCCCCAAAGTTTTAAGATATAGCATAGAATAGTCACTGTCTTGTTGCTGAGACACAGAGATTCACAAGTTAATGAAGGAGAAATTTAATTTGGTCCAGTTTCTGGAGACTCGGTTCCTGCCCAGCTGGTTTCACAGTAGAAACACCGAGATAGATGGAGGTGGCCTGATAAAGATGCTTCACTCCGGAGACGGGGAAGCGGCCCAAGAGCTGGAGAAGGGGGGCGGGGGTCGCACAGTACGCGAGGGCACAGCCTGCTCCAGCCACCACACGTGCCTGGAAATGTGCTGTTCTAATCCTCTCTGCCCGCAGCTCCCAAGAAAATCAAGTAGACATAATCAAGTTTAACTGCCACGAGTAACATACAATCATTTTATAGTTGATAAGATTTTATATTTTCGTTTATTCTTGGTTTATTTTCCTAATTAGTAGTCATCATTCTGTCTTCAAAATTAGATCTGTCTTGATAAAATCTCACAGCGTCATCCACGCCACGTCCAAGTGGCATTCATTCAAAAGCCAAGAGCATCAACTCTAAACACAGCAATAAACGACACAATAAAGTAAAGCCAAAGCCAAAGCCAAGGTGGGTTTTGTTTGTTTGTTTGTGTGTTTGTTGTTTACAAGGTCTTGCTTTGTAGTTCAGGCTGGTCCTGAACTCACTATGAAGCCCAGGTGAGCCTCAAACCCGGCAGTCCTCCTGCCATTGCTTCCGGAATGCTGGGATTACGGGCATGAACCACCACAGCGGGCACTGTGCTGTGTGGTACTGATTGTTGGTGAGGGTGAGTCACCATGTTTGTTGTATGTGGTTACCAGGGATCTAACCAGGGAGCTAACCCAATGAGATAAATCTCTGCCCCCCAGCTATTTCTTATGATTCAACTTATCACTTTTAAAAAGTAGCCCTAAGAATTTTAGATTAGGTATTTTTTTTTTTTTGAGACAGGGTCTCGCTTTGTAGTTCAGGCTGGCTCTGAGCTCACTATGCAGCCCAGGCAAGCCTCGAACTCAGCAATCCTCCTGCCTCTGCCTCCCGAGTGCTGGGATGACAGGCGTGAGCCACCACGCCCGGCTAGATTATGTATTTTTGAAATCTTTTTTTTTTAACCTTTGAATGTCAATTCATTTTTGGAGCACTTGTGGGTTCATTTACAAGGAACACCTTTCTAAAGTTTGCTTTTAAAAAAAATAAAGAGGTGCTTCTATGGAAAAAGATAAACTTATACCTTGATCTATTTCTTTCTTTTTTGTTCATTACTTTGCTAAATAGTTTTATTTGTGTAAAATTTCCATACCCTGAAATTGAATCCCTGAACACTTCAACAAGTTTTAGTAAATTTACCAAAGTGCAATCATTACCACAATATAGTTCAAAAACATTTTTAGCAACTCAAAATATTACATTGTACTCTGCATTAGAAGTTCATTTTTACACCACGTAACAAGTACTTAGCTTTCAACTTCTATTCATTTTCCATTCCCAGAAATTTCATCACAATTGAACTGTTTGAGGAATTCTCTGTGTTTATAGTATTTCACTTAATATTTTGGAAATACATCCAATTTTATCATCTAACTGCAGCTCATTCTTTGATTATGTTGAACGCAAGACTCCATTATACAAATAAAAATACAGGTTTAACTGCTTATTTATTTATCTATCACTTGTTATGTTTAGTTTACTTCTAGTGTGAGTCATTATGCATAACATTACTCTGAATGTGCACGTGTATATATTTCTCTAAGAATGTCTATCGTTTCACATATGATTATTAATGGATATTCATTGAACAAATTCATGGCTTCCCTATGTTTGCATACATGTCTGTCCCCTTCCTACATGTCCTTGTCTTCTCCTCTCCCCATCTCTCCATTTCACCATAGTCTCAACTGTTTGCTATTGATCAATATTTATTCATGAAAACACTTCATGTCTCCATTTTCTAATTTTCAAAATTTCCTTGCCGGGCGTGGTGGCTCACGCCTGTCATCCCAGCACTCGGGAGGCAGAGGCAGGAGGATTGCTGAGTTCCAGGCTTGCCTGGGCTCCATAGTGAGCTCAGAGCCAGCCTGAACTACAAAGCGAGACCCTGTCTCCAAAAAGCAAAAAAAAAAAAAAAATTCCTTCACAGTTTTTAAGGAATATTTGTCATGCACTCACTAGCCACTGTACTCAATTTATACTTGGCACTTTTTTTTGAATTACTGGTGATTTTTATGCTTGAGAAAACAGTATGGAAGTAGATAAAGCTTTCAGCAGCATTTAGCCTTATTAGAAGATGAATTCAATTGCCTATGAAAATGCAGAGAACAACATAAAATATATTTTCTTCTTAATATATGTAGGTAGTCAATTAGTTTCCTGATTTTAAGTTAATAATTAGGGCAAGATTAGCCCATCATGTATTCTGATATATTACTAATGGATGAAATAAATGAGTTCTGC
Organism: Thryonomys swinderianus; assembly: GCA_004025085.1. Classification (NCBI taxonomy): domain Eukaryota; kingdom Metazoa; phylum Chordata; class Mammalia; order Rodentia; family Thryonomyidae; genus Thryonomys; species Thryonomys swinderianus. The sequence goes on along the minus strand of PVIC010031030.1, from coordinate 6,253 downwards.
CTAAATAAACAACAGTGAGGCCTGAGAGGGGAAAACTATAGAAACCTGTCAAGGCAACATCAACACTTTCTTAACCTTTATAAGTAACAATAATTGGGCCGGAGATTTAGCTCAGTGGTTCCGGCGCCTGTCTCGCAAGTGCAAGGTCCTGAGTTTGATCCCAGTGACCACATAGAATGCTGGGCGTGGTGACTCACGCCCACCAGAAATCAATACCACATACCACAGTGCCGGGTGTGGTGGCTCACGCCTGTAATCCCAGCACTTGGGAGGCAGAGACAGGAGGATTGCTGAGTTCCAGGCTTGCCTGGACTACATATTGGAGGGCCAGCCTGAAATACAAAGTGAGACCCTGTCTCAAAAAAAAAAAAAAGTAACAATAATTATACGGGCCAGAGATTTAGCTCAGTGGGTCTGCTGCCTGTCTAGCAAGCGCAAGGTCCCTGGTTTGATCCCGGTAACCACATACACTGATATAATATTGGGCGTGGTGACTCACGCCCACCAGCAATCAGTACTACACCCCACAGTGCTGGGCGTGGTGGCTCATGCCTGTAATCCCTGCGCATTTTAAGGGTTCCCAAACACTTAAAATCTTCTTGAGAGAAAAAGAATAAAGTTGGAAGATTCAGATTTCCAAAATTAAGAATTTATCTCAGTGATACAACAATCAAAACAATGTTACTACTGGCATGTGTAGACACAGCAATATTGAAAGAATGGAACTAAGAGCCCAGAAATAAACCCATACTTGTACAAAGATTTTCAATGAAAATTTCCATGGAAATGAATAGTTTCTATAACAAATAATGATTGCATAATTAGATATCAAAATACAATAATTAAATTGAAATTCTAATTCATTAACAGACATAAAAGTTTACATAAATTAGATTAACATAAATATAAAAACTACAAATACAACACTATTAAAAATATGGGTAAATCTTTAAGACCTCAATTTTAGCAGTGGATTCCTAAATATGACACCAGATCACACACAGTCAAAACATAAAAATGTTAAATTTGACTTTAACATTTTAAAGATTTGTTTGGTAGCAGCTATTATTACATAGGGATTTAGCTCAGTGGTGCTGTGCATGGCTATGAAGCACAAGGTCTTGAGTTCAATCCCTGGGGAGGGGGGAAAGAAACCCATTATCAGAAAATTGAAATGACAACCTAAATAGTGGAAGAAAATATTTGCAATTTTTTTTAGCAGATTGAGTTTATTGGTACATTTTAGGAATACTTTATGATTATACATAAGAGGAATTGGTATCAAAAGTAAGTTAAACTTTTTAAAATAATCATTAAAAACTATTCCATAATTTCTAAATGATAAAGAGTTTGAATAGAGATTTTCTGAATGAGTAGATGTATCTAACAAATACATGAATAGATTTACAACAATATTAATTAATAGGTAACTGGAAACAAAAATCACAGTGTTCAGCTTTGTCCACATTAGTATAACTAAAATCTCGAATCATGATTCAACTGTGGCAGAAGCAGTCACACATTAAAATATTTCACGCCCACCAGCAATCAATACCACATACCACAGAGCCTGGCGTGGTGGCTCACACCTGTCATCCCAGCACTCGGGAGGCAGAGGCAGGAGGATTGCTGAGTTCCAGGTTTGCCTGGGCTACATAGTGAGCTCAGAGCCAGCCTGAACTACAAAGCAAGACCCTGTCTCAAAAAAAAAAAAAAAACATTTTTCTGTGAATTAAATTGTCATTTCTTAGTCTTGCCATTACAACAATTTTCACGGATAAAATTTAACCTTAAAACATTTAATGACTATTAATCTGCTCATAATAAAATGACACATTAATTTTTTTAATTTTTTAAAATTTAATTCTTTATTGGTACAATTTATATACATCTCACAATCACATATAACATTGGGGAATATGTATCAGTATATGACACAAGTTAATTCTCATTTTTACCCATATCCCTACACACCCACACCTCCCCACCCCCTATTTACATGTTATTTTCTTTTCTTTCCGAATTATATTTATTCCTTCCCCTCATTACATTCCCACACCAAATTTCCTACAGAAATTTCCCATTCTACAAAAACTGTCATACTTTCTAGAGCTCAGTTGCATCGTTAACATTTAAGCAAGAGAAATGGATTTCTCATAGCCCCCCTCCCCCATGTAATGAGTTAAAAATCCACATTCAAGGTGTAAGGAAAGCAGGTTTCACTACAAAATCTCTGCTCTTGTACTTCTGGTAGCAGGCTGGGTGGCCGCCAGCCCTCTTTAGGTACACTCAGGGTGTGACTGAGTTGGCAAGATTTTTAAAACTGCTTTTTATTGATACAATAACCTTGGAAGATCTAGCATACAGCGTATGGGCTCCATCTAGCCTTGGTTACCTGAATATCAATCCTATTCCCAGTAGTAGTCACAGTAACAGCGACAGTTTCAACACAGGAAGGGACAGCGGGCACAGCTCAGTACATAGCGACAGACACTCCTTCCCGAGTAAAAAATCCTTCCTGGTCGATTTCAGTAACGTCCTACTGTAATGAAAGTTACACAGATCTAGGGTTCAAACATTTTGAATCCAATTTCTATTGTTTGTAATTTTATTAGGTCTTCATAAAAATTCAGTGTTTTATAATATCACAATAATACATACATATTATTTTAAATTATGCCAAAAACTTCAAAATAAAGAACGAGACAAAACTGCTGATGGAGAAGATGCTTACCCATCAAAGGACCACTAACAATTCCATCTTATGCTCTTCAATAAAACATGCTGTGTAGAAGTGATTGCATTTGAAGTTATTGGTACATTTGAATGCAAACTACCCAACCATGAAAAATGAGGTTTCTATTTGCTATAAAAATAAATTAGGAAGCAGTGCTTTGCTGGCAAAGCCATTGGAGCACCTCAGTTCATAACTATTCATGGTACCATTAACAGATGTCTTTGCTCACACTGTGAGCTGACTTATCATATTGTTGTATTCAGTATTACTTTATGTCTAAAGTGAATGTAGGCAACTTGTTTTAGGATATAATAAAACCTATCCTGATATAGAGATCCTATGGGAAATTATACAATAATATTACCTACATAACTAATTTTCTTCTTATGAAATCATGATTCCCACTACACTTTTAGGACTATCGAAAGTATTGTTTAACATCACCATTTCCATGTTAATATCTCAGTAAATCATACAAATGTAATGTTTTGTGCTGAAAGTGAGCCATATCCTTTGGGAACATGAGTTTCTACTTCTAAATTAAAAGTTGTCTGATGTGAATTTTAAACATGCTCCATGTTGTTGTTGACACTACAGTTTTTTAAAAGAATTATTTTCTGCAAGTTTTACCATAATCATAGTGACAAGCACACTGCAAGATTAATTACTCAAGCAAAAACACAAAAGATGAATGTGGCCTTTTACAATTATTTATTGGAATGAAATTTCTAGAAAGTATTTGAAGTCCTTAAGGAATATGTTCAAGGGAATGGTTATGAGTTCTTCAATATGTATACACATACCCAAAGTGCACACATGAGTGATATACACACACATGCATTCACTGATATGACAACCAGAAGGAGTAAGTGTGGTACAAAGAGCCAATAATTTTTTGAATTGAATTCTTCATTGGTACAATTTATATACATCTCACAATCACGTATAACATTGGGGAATTTGTACCAGTATGTGACTCAAGTTAATTCTCATTTTTACCCATATCCCTACCCACCCACATCTCCCCACCCCCTTTATGCATACTCTTTTATTTTCTTTCTGTATCATATTTATTCCTTCCCCTCATCACATTCCCACACCAAATTTCCTATGGAAATTTCCCACTCTATAAAAGCTGTCATACTTTCTAGAGCTCATTTGCATCTACAAGTGTTCATGTCAAAGAGAAGATCCGGAATTTGCCTATCTGTGATCTATTGATTTCACTTATTAGTATATCATCCAGGTGTCTCCATTTGCACCTAAATGGCTCGATCTTGTCATTCTTTATGGCAGAGTAATACTCCATTTTATTTTTTAAAAAACACATCTTCTTTATCCACTCTCCAGTTGATGGGCATTTGGGTTGTTTCCAAGATTGAGCTATCACAAACTGAGCTGCTATGAACAAGGGTGTACATCTGTCTTTCCAATGTGATTTTTTAAATTCTTTTGGGTATATTCCTAGCAGGGAGACAGCAGGGTCAAATGGGACCCCTAGTCCTAGTTTTCTGAGAAATCTCCACAGGGATCTCCACAATGGTTGCACAAGTCTGCAATCCCACCCACAGTGGAGAAGGGTTCCTTTCTCCCCACAGCCTCACCAGCATTTATTGATGGTTGATTTTGTTATCGCAGCCATTCTTTGTGGAGTGAGATGAAATCTCAGTGTCATTTTCATTTGCATCTCTCGAATGACCAGTGATGTTGAACATTTCTTCAATTTAAAACTCTTCTATAAAGCTGCTGTGATAAAAACTGCATGGTACTGGCAAAGTAACAGACCCGAGGACCAGTGGAATAGATCAGAAGATCCAGAAACAACTCCGGATACACTAAGCCACCTTATCTTTGACAAAGGAGGCAAACATCCCCAATGGAAGAAAGACAGCCTCTTTAACAAATGTTGTTGGAAACCTGGGCTTTAACCTGCCAAAAGCTAAAGCTAGACCTATCTCTTTCACCACACACAAAACTAAACTCACAATGGATACGAGACTTAAACATTAAAACAGAAACAATAAGCCTGCTGGAAAACAGGCTAGGTAAAACTCTTGGAGACATTGGCTTAGGCAGAGACTTTATGAATAAAACCTCTCTAGCACAAGAACTAGCAGAAAGAATCAACAAATGGGATCTCATCCTACTGAAAAGCTTCTGCACAGCAAAAGAAGCTGCTGGCACTGCTAGAAGACAACCAACATCATGAGAAAAAAATCTTTACTAGCTGTTTATCAGACAAAGGGCTATTATCTACAATATATAAAGAACTCAAACAGATCAGCCTCCCCAAGTTTAAAGACCCAATTCAAAAATGGGCATCTGAAATGAACAGACCTTCTCAGAGGCAGAAGTCAAAGCAGCCAATAATTTTTATAACAAAACCAAGCAACAATAATAGAATAGTTGCTTGAAAACTATTGTAAATCTCATATGTAAGAATTGTCCCTATGGGTCAGGGATTTAGCTCAGTGGTTCCAGCATCTGCCTCGCAAGTGCAAGGTCATGAGTTCGATCCCTATTACCACACACCAGAATCTATTATGAGTTCATGTAATTATAGACCTGTTTCTTCATCTATAGAATGAGGATAATAAACTGTTTTCCATGCAAGGCTTAAATTAAATAAGGATTATAAAGATGGACACTCACTGCAGTAAATGTAGTCATCTCCTCTACAATTATATTTTTTTCATCTCTCCTTGAAATAATGTCCCTCCTAAACAAACAGTATATGAGTCTTTATTTTCCTCATCCTGTCTCTTTTTAGTAAAGAAACGTTTGGATTACTCTGCACCTAGTAGGAATGCCAATTTCTGTTAAGCCTTCTTTAAGGACATTTTGCCCATTGTTAAATAAAAACATCTTGTTGCCAATGGATGCTTATTAATTGTTAAATGTGGGTGTATATTTGAGGCTCAGAAGTTCTGAGTCCTCTGGGTGAAGCCCAATGAATAGTAGTCACCCCCAGATTTATTTCCATGTAAGGATGCCAGGAGTGGAAAGGGGCTCCTTAGCAGAAGATCTTGTGAAGACAGTGTGGAAGAAGTTTTAGCAAAGCTAGTTACATTATGCTTCATTTTTTTATAGAGCTTTTTAAAATGTGAGAGGAAGAAAATGGAGAAGCAAAGTTGCAGATATGCTGTCCATTTATCTATCTACTTTTAGATCAGATTTTTAGACTTTCACATGAATCCCACCTCACCAACTCATTGGTGATCACTTCTGTCCGGTTGATCCAATGGCTATTTTAGCCAAGTGACACCACACCTGTTCGTGTGTTTCCAGTTTCAGTGATGGTGTCCAGGCAGCTGTACTGTTTCACCTTAATTTCTATTTATTTAAGACTTCTATAAGGGGGCCGGAGGGTTAGCTCAGTGGTTCCGGCGCCTGCCTCGCAAGCGTAAGGACCTGAGTTCGATCCCCGGTTACCACATATAATGCTGGGCGTGGTGGCTCACGCCTGTAATCTCAGCACTCGGGAGGCAGAGACAGGAGGATTGCTGAGTTCGTGGC
>PVIC010031029.1:0-21571 GCA_004025085.1 Thryonomys swinderianus | reverse complement strand
GGAACCACTGAGCTAACCCTCCGGCCCGGCTTTTGTTTTTTTAATAGGAAAATTAGAAACAACCTCCATGTCCAACATCAGACAATTAAATGAATGATCCATCAATATCCTGACTTTTTACTTCCTGGTCTTTTCAGTTCCAGAGACCTTCTCCTCCTTTCCTCCTAATATCTCGGATCAGATCTTGTCCTTACCTGAAACTGTTATCACCTCGAACATCACAAATTCAAGCATTTTGATCTTTATTTACAGTCCTAGATCAACCCACTTTTCCTAGGATACTTTTGTCATAACTATTCTTCAACTTCTACCCCCACACTCTCTGCCAAACCATCATACTCTCCCATAACCATTTTATCTTTTATCAGGTCAGTTTCCATGATCCATCATTTCAACTACTCTTTAGCCAAAGTCCTGAATTCCCCTGTTCCAACATGGATTTAATTCACACTATTCTGAACACTTTCTTCCTTAACTAAAATTTGCAAAAAGTTGTCCACATTATTGTCCTCATTTTCCTCACTTATCATTCATTTCTCAACTCAATCCATTTGGTTTCTGTCCCCAGATGAAAATTTCCCTAGTCAAAACCACAAATAACCTGAGTCCCTGAGGTAAATACATACTGCTGTTCTCACACTGAACTTCTTGTAATTACAGTATTAGAGAACCATCCTTTTTATCTTGGCTGCCACAACATCATAATTTACAGTTTTCCACAAGTTTCTTTGGGAGTTATTCCCCCCCACCCACTCCTAACCATTGCATCTGTTAAGGTTCTGTGTTAAGCCGTATTCTTCAGTTTACAGGTTTGCCTTCCATGATTTCATTTTTTTCTAATGATTTTAACTTTGATAATTACATCAGGATCTGCTTTTTGTAGCTTTGCTGTTTTGTTTTTAGTAAAATCAACTGCCTAGAATTTTGGGCTAGAAGTATAACTCGGTGATGCAGCATTTGTCTAGCATGCATGAGACCCTGGATTCAATCCCCACTACTCCATAAAAGCCACTTAAAAGTTTTTCAGACGTTAGCTCAACATGTCACATATAACACTAATTTCTTCATTCTCTTCCAGTCGGGTTTCAGCTTGCCCTCCTTTCATAAAAGGCACCTTTACTATCCTGAGAAACATATGTAAGAAATCTAGATATCATCTTATCACTGCCCTTTTACTTTCCCACAACAGTAAGATGTAGCTTCCATCCTTAATTCATGAAAGTTAAAGAAGTTAAAGGGGATGCAAACCTTTGTGGTGTGTGTCAACTTTTTAATTTGCTTTCAGAATCTTAAGTTTAGGTGTTTGGATTAAGGGAAAATCTGCGTAGAGTATTAAAAAGAAATTGAGCAACATAATTATAAAAACAGTACTAGAAGCCAAGACCCTTCTTTTACCCACTTGCAAAATTATCACAAATTGGGACTAAATATTACTAAACCTACAAATAAAAAATGACACATTTTCTAGGAGTTCAAAATAAAACTTGTCAAATACTATAACCTATTTATAATCTCAAAGATGTTTAACTTACTTCTCTGCAGAATTTACTTGGTTGACTACTCCTTCATTGAAAGCTCTCTTCTGGTGACATCAGTATTTCTATTGCCACACCTCCCTCTTTCACACACAATGTGGTAGGGGTTGAATCCAGAACCTTATACACGCTGGAGCTCTACTACTGACCTATATTTCTGGTACCTTTTTCAATCTCCCACTGGGGCTCAGAATTTGAATTCGCAAAAATCCACCGTTGGAGCCAGGAGTGGTGGCTCACGCCTGGAATCCCAGCATTCTGGAGGCAGAGGCAGGATTGGTGAGTTCGAGGGTTGCCTGAACTACAATGCGAGACACTGTCTCAAAAAAAAAAAAAAAATCCACCGGTGGTTCTTAAATCCCCACTTCTAACCCTAATTTTCTTACTTGTTTCAGGTCAAACTGACCAAAGTTTAACATCTAACATAACTTATGTCAAACTGTAAAATACCTTATTCACATTATCTGTGTAAAATTTGTAACGTCAAAATATCAACTTCTGTTCATGGCACACAGCTTTCAGAATGTTAACTCAAGCTGCATGCGATCTTACAGTGAGCTAACTTTTAGAATCTCTTCCAGTCAGGAAGTAGCTCCAAGTAGCGGGCAAAAGGTTCCGAACAAGGAACTTTCCGTCGAGGAAACAGTCGGTAAGGCTTCTTAAAGAAACAGCTCGATTTGTTTTCGACTAAAACCTAAAATCTCAGACACAAAAACACAGTACATCGAAACAAACAATGCAAAACGTCCCTGCCCGTTTGCAGGCCATTCAGAAGAAAGTAAGTGCGAGTATGACAAAATTCACAAAGCAGAACAGAAGTTGCAGGTTTCATGTTTCCCGCTGCTCCTCACAAAACTGCTTGTACTGGTTTTCCGGAGTGCTCACATCACTTCCGTTCGCGCGTTTTAATTGCGTCATCGCGTCGGGTCTCGCGGTACCACTTCAGGTGGTGAGAACCTTTAACAAAGGTCTCGCGAAGTTTCTTGTACAAGTCCAAGAACTAGCGCTTCGCCGTCCGCCACTCCACTTCCAAGTTGTCCTGACTTTCTCTTTCCAAATCGCAAAACTCTGCCCTCCCCTCCCTGCAGCTTGTGGGCCTCTTATTTCTGATTACAGACCGGAACCGGAAGTGTGGTGGGCGGAGCCCGGCAGCGGAAAACCCTGCGGAGCTGTGGCTACTGTCCTGTCCATCGCCACGGCTCGCCGGGTGTCTGGGCTGCACCGCTCCAGGCTGAAGGTCGGCCCGGAAGCGGGTGAGCGCGGGTCTCACCCGGATTGTCTGGGCGGCACTGTCCCCGGGCCCCCCGGGCGCCGCGAGGGATCATGTCTACAGCCTCCGCCGCCTCCTCCTCCTCCTCGTCTTCGGCCAGTGAGATGATCGAAGCCCCTTCCCAGGTCCTTAACTTTGAAGAAATCGATTACAAGGAGATCGAGGTGGAAGAGGTGAGCGAAACCTGGCGTCGAGTTGGCGGTCCCGGTCCGTCCCCGCCTTCGTCAGGAGCGGTATCAGAAGGTGCCTTCCTGACCACTGTGGTTCGCGAGGTCCAAACCCGAGTCTCCGCAGCGCCTCAGGGTTTGGGGAAGGACTCTTTGAGCTCTAAAGCCACCTTTTACTCTAACTTTGAAACTCAGTGAGTTTGAATTTGATGTGCCTGGGTTTGGTCCACCTCAAGAGAATGAACTGGTGAAGTAGTGTGGTCCACCAGTTCTCGTATCTGTATATAGTAAGATTCACCAAGGACTGTGCCTGTCTCCAAGTTTCAGTTCGCTGGGCAGGTTCCAAGGCCTAAGATTGTGTTATATGTTCTATTTCCAGAACAGACTGTATAGGTACTCAAAAAATGCTTATTAAATGAATAGGTCATCAAATGTAGTAAAATGTTTTCCTTAGTACTGAATGATGCTCAATCTCTGATACCATAGGGCGGTCTTGGTAATATTGAGCGTTCTGCCTACATTCGGTCTGATTTTCGTCTTTACTAACATAGACCGGCATGTGATGAAAAGATACTGAGCATATTCTGAAATGATAAATAATGATTACAGTGACAATAAGAGCAGACCAGAAATCGCAGTTAGTAAACCTGAGCATGGTCTTTATTCTACAATAATTTATTTTAGAGAAAGGTATTACACTGTGCCTTTAATACGTTTTTTCAAATTCTTACAAAAGCTAGGTTCTAAGAATCTTACAACTTAGAAAAGTTATAGGAAGGTATTACCTTCCTACAGAAAGGTAAGCACTTTGCATTACCCATACCATAACGCTGTGAGTCCCAGTGAAATATAATAGACCGAGTTGTCTTTACTTTAAAAATCTAAAATTACTTTGCAGTAGCATTAAGCAGAGAGTAGTGAGCTTATTAACATTCAATGAATACATACATTTTTCCCATTCACATCTTGGAAGAATAATGGATTACAGAATAATATATTTTTGTCATAAAAGTAACTTTAGAAAACGTCTTGTTCATTGAGAATATTCTTTTCTTACAAGATGATGTGGTGAGAAACCAAGACTTGGGGTATTAGAGGAAGATTCAGTATATCAGCTATGCCACTTATTAGCACTTACTTGGATACAAGTGTTCTAACCCCTTTTAGCATTCATTTCCTTAACTAAATAGGAATAATTATTTTCTCATCTATATAACAGACTCAAACAGTAAATGCAAAATACCTAACAGTGCCTGATATATTTTATCTAGCAAACAGTCCAAAGAAGAAAGAACAGTGACCTGCTTTAAGGTCAAGTAGCTAAAAGAAGACCTATATTTTGAAAAGGAGAAAAAGTTTGGGTGCCCCCGCCCGGGCTATGATAAATTCCTTTTTCAGAAGTGGATAGTCAATCCAACTTTCATGGCTAACATTCTTTTTTAAGAATAAAAATTCAGTGAGTCAGTATACAAGAATTGCAGTTTTTAAATAAGCATTTACGTCTACTCTGTGGTACACTGCTATGCTTGTAGACTACAAATTCTTATATAATAATAACTTGTACTTCGTGGTCTACCAGATGTTTTCACAAACTTTATATGATTTTTACAGGCGTGGTTTTTGCACACGACTTTTTAAAGCTTTTTATATTCTTCATAGAAAAATATTTTACTAATGAAACATTTACCAATTTGATGTTCTTCCTTTAAAGCCATTTCATTTATGGTTAGGCTTTTATGCTTAAAACCCTTCTTTCAGTTATGTATCAATCATTTGAAGTGGGGGAGTATAATTAAAACATGTCTGAAAAGTAAGTTTGTGTTTTTAGATGACATTTTCTGTTGGACAGTCAGGGTTATTTTAATTGTTGCTTTATTTCAATTTTAAAAACCTACTTCCACATTAAGGATTTAGTCCTGTCTGAGGTTGAAATCATTTCATTTCTTTTAATTTTCTTTTTTGTACACATTAAATCAGTATTACATAACTCATCCATGGTACACCAAAGGAAGGTTGGTGCTCAGTGACAGTTCAACTTAGATTGCACTTCTAGGTTAAATTGAATGATAGCACAAAACAAAACTATTTTACATGAACAAATGTCTTTGTCACTTTCTCATCTCTGAGCTAAACACAGTATATGACACCCACAATTTAAAGGAGGAAAGATTTTGGCTCAGTTCAAGCCATGGTCACCTGGCTCAAACACAAAAATGGCACAGTGGAAGACTCTGCCTCAGAGGAAAGCTGCTTACGTCATGGTAGCCAGGAAGCAGCGAGTGCAGGGAGGAGCCAGGAAGGGAGATATATCCTTACAGGTCACCCCTAGTGACCTTCTACCATCTAAGCCCCTCGCTCCTAACAGCAAGTTAGCTGTAACTAAAATGGCCCTGGTGACCAAGCACCTTTCAAAAGCTCTGCCTCTCAGCATGTGAGTGTTGAGGCCCATTCTTGCTCTAAACCATAACAACAGGTATAGTACTTTTACATTTAAAAAACCATATTAGATGTTCCTTAAACAACAATTGAGTCAAATCGTATTAATATAATTAGAAACTATGCAAAATAAAAGTTCCCTCCACAGACCAGATATTTAGTAGGTAATATTTATAAAGGACCATGTGTTTATAAACATTTCCCTTCTAATACTGTGGCTTAATAATATGTTTTGGCACTTTTAAAATTCACTTCTGCTACAAAGTCATATAAATTGTCAGTCTTAGAAGTCTACCTGCATGATTTTTAAGCTATAAAATTTTTACCTTCCTGGAGTTGAGTATAGATTATGTGAGACTAAGTTAGAAACTGTGTACATTGGGGAAGAAGTTACATGAAGTGTTCAGAAGAAAATAGTGTGGTAAAAACTACTGAGCTGGGCATGTAGAAAATTGAAATGCCATCCTTTTGCTGTAATGATACATTTTCTTGAACAAATCTATACTTGGCAGCCTGTGATTTCCCTTATGAAAAGTGGGGTTGAATAAAATCAGTTATGATTCTGCTGGTTCTAAAACGAAAACACATTCATTGTTTCCAATGTTTATGCTGTTTCTGCAGTACACTTAGAAGCTCTCTAAGGTCAGCGATCATGATGTGATCTCTTGTGGAATTTAGATGATGACCAACTAACTTTGGGTAAACAGAGTAAATGGTATTCCTGTTTTATAGATTATAACAAGTAGTCATAGCATTTGATATGCCACAAGCCACAAGTAAATGGTAGAGCCAGAGATTAAATAAGAGATTTCTTGCTCATGAGTCACTTAAGTTACTCTTTCCACTGGATTTACATTATCACTTTAGTTCTTTCCGTAGTACTCTATAATGGAACCTTTTTTTTAGGAAATGAAGATTAAAAATACTGATTTCCTTTATTATAGTTGGTCGTGAGAATGTAACAAACATTTTCTGTACATAATATTGCCAAATTTCTATGAAAGGTTAATAGAGGAATCCTAAGACGTTCTCTTAAAAATATGACTTATTATGGGACTACAATAACCAGAACAATTAATTACATTTTCCAAAGTTAATTTATTTTCATGAATTTAAAACTGGCTGTAGTCTATGGGGAGCACATAATTTGAATTTGAGTTAATCACGGAAGAGTTCATGGAGGAGAGACAAGTTTTTTACTAGGTTCTGAATAAAATGAACATCATGAGTTGGAAAAGTCACTCAGGTAAATTGTCCACATTTTTTTGCTGAGCCTCAAGGGCTTTTCCCTCAGAGCTTTATATGACTGACTCCTCACCAATTCAAGTCTCACCTCAGATAGCCCTTCCTCAGAGCATATTTCCCCAGGCAACCTAAAATTGTCATTTCTTTCCCTGGTGGCACTTACCAGTAACTGAAAGTGTGTATTCTCCTCAGCAAAATATTTCATAACGTGCCCTACCTACACCTCAATGCCTAGCAAGTCTAAATTCTCTATAAATACTTATTGAATGAACAGATTTAATTATCACACCATAATTGTGAGAATTAAATGCTCATCTTTTATTACATGTAATAAAACAAGGGTTAAGTTATGTGACTTGGCCATGGCAGTGTTTACACTAGAAGTCAAGTCTGATTCTTACTCTAGTATTGATTTCCTTACACTGTGTTACACTTAGCAAACTCTTGCTTAGCAGAAGTAGAAGATGTTGATCAGGTATTATGAGTAAACCAAGTATTGAGGAATTTTCACTGAAGTATGAAAAAGACCCAGTGATTGCTTTGTGAACGAGAGACCCAGAATATTATTGAATGCAGTGACAGTATATAATCGGGCATATTAAACTTCAATAATCACTGGAATATTTACATATATTCATTAGATACATTCATAAGGCTTTGTTTTGAAAGCTAAGATATAGTAAGGAGAGGAAATGTAGGAAGAACTTTAGCAGTATGTATTTTCCAATTGGTTTAGCTTAGAAATGAATATTGGAGATGAACCTAAATCTTTGTGTTATGAATAAACTCAGGCTGTAGACTTGTTAGTCACTATTTTGTTTCATTTTACTTTATTTTATTTTTGAGACAGGGTCCCGCTTTGTAGTTCAGGCTGGTTCTGAGCTCACTATGTAGCACAGGCAAGCCTCGGACTCACAGCAATCCTCCTTCCTCTGTCTCCCAAGTGCTTGCACTACTGGCATGTGCCACCATGCCCAGCATTGTGGTGTGTGGTACTGATTGCTGGTGGGAGTGAGTCACCACACCTGGTATTATATGTAATTACTGGGCATCAAATTTGGGACCTTCCAACTTGTAAGGCAGACCATGGAACCACTGAACTAAATCCCTGGCCCAAGTCACTATTTAATTATGGATATCTAAAATAATCTCACTTTAACATTTTTTTTGTGAAACTTAGTAACCATTGATTTCAGCAGAAATTCTGAATGGCTGTTGTAGTACAGAGGTAGTCACAGAGATTTTTTTTTAAAATCCTGCATGTGTAGGTTAAGAAATAATCTGAGCACATTATCTGAAGGAATGTCCTTAAATGGGTAAAATATTTTATGGCAGGCCTTCAAAAACTGCATGGAAAACTCAGAAAGAATAATCAAAGCTTTATTTTTCCTATCAAGTCTGTCTTGTCAGCAGATGTCAGTTCCACTCTGCCACAGTTTATTAATAGATATTGAAGTTCTGAAATAGTTGGAGGCCCCAAGTCCTAACAAATAAATGGAAGATCTATGCTTGTTCTGTCATGTTCCCAATTTCTAGCCAGAATGATGGCAGCATAGCCGGGGGGCCATTCGCATAGTCCACAGAACAGGGCCAAACCAAACTGACAGTTCCAGTCACTGAACTAAAAATAACATGAATTGGGGCAGTGAAGAGGAACTATTTCATAGTATATCAATAACACACGGGCATACATCCTTTTCCATCTAGTTCAGTGTATGTGTTTATTTATCTTAATCTGATTTGTATGAGGGAATGGAGTAATCTTTCACCATACAGAATTTCGTTTTTAACAGTCAGTTTCTTTAAACACACCCACACATACCAAAAAAAAAAAAAAATCTGATTTTGGGTTTTGTGCCTTTCTATAATTGCATGAAAATATTTATATACCACATCATAGTGTTGTTACAGTTTTTATTAAATTTAAATCTCCTGTTTCAGTGAGACTTGTAGACCCTAAACCAACAGAACTAAACTGTAAATATAAATCTTAAGAGAATTAATATAAAACATTGAATTTAGAAAACATTAACTGAGAAGGAAATATTTCCAAATTGGCTTTTAAACCTAAAGTCCTTTACCATTCCTTTTTCCTGTATTTGCAGATGAGGAATTATGAAGAATATGTGAAATATCTATTTGTAGGATCTCTGTTTTGAATGAAGGGCCTGATGTAGGAGATGATGTTTGTCCTTGGATGTATCATCTTTTTGAAACTAATAAAAACTAATCTTTGGGGAAAACAGTCATTCAAAATAATTTTTAATGGTAACATATCATAGAAACTTCATTATTCAGTATGAATATAATTCAAAAAGCATATTTGATTTTATCTTGAATTAGAAATTTGTTATTTACATAGTACATGGCTTTTTTCAGTATATTGCTATTTGAGTGTTAGGTTTTTCATTGTTTATTCTGATGCCAGTATGTTTCAATAGTAGCCATCTGTGCCACACTGTTCTAATTAAACATATGTCAAAAAGACATTGGACTGTTTGTAACATGAACTTACACCTTCTCTAAGGTCAAAGGACATAATTTTGTTATGTTTTAGGTTTGGCTTTAACAGCTAAGTTTTACTAGTTACTCTGAATCTCATTCATAGAAAAGTAAGTGGATGATGAGTGCAAATGACTGATTATTCTTTTCTCTTGTGAGACATGTGTAGGAGAGTAAGAGCGTAAATGTCAAAGGGACACTGAGGGCCTTGGGCTAGGACGCATAACAGAAAAAGTCACCAAAGGAAAGACTAGCTACCAAAAGTGGCCTGCTTTACAGTGCAGCTTAGAATTAGTCCTTTTCTTTAGCCTGGGACAGAAAGAAGCTGAAATTATGTGTTGGTCATTACATGCTTTCACTTTTTGATCAGGTGATCTTGGGCAAATTCCAGCCCTCTGACTCCATTTGTTTGTGTTTTAAAATAGAGGAGTATTAAATGTATTTTTAAAAAAACATATAAATAGTACCTGGCACATGATAAGCATTCAATAAATGTTAATCATTTAGTTGACTTTATATTTTGAGCAATATAAGTATTCATGCTGCTCTTTGTGATTTATGAAATAGACTTCGAACCATGGCTAAAGTGCCCATGCATCCCAGCTTATAACCACTGTCTTCATATAGTTATTTTGAGTGCCTCCTTTTTTGCTGTATGTAGTGTTCTGATGTAGATAAAAAATTGAGCATACTTATTAGAGTCAGCTTTGTTATAGTCGACTTAGGAAAGTTTTATGCCAGTTTTGTGTACGTTTGTCTAACGTAATGTTTCTTCCAAGGGGAGATGGATCCACTCTCTGGTGTATGAAAGACATAGTATGTGTTACAAATTAGGATCACTAACATCCTGGTATCAGAATGCCTCGAATTAAACTATACATTACCCATTTGCTAGCTATGCACTCTTGGGAACTTTGGTTTATTTGTTGAAAATTAGGTGCTTTGTGTATAAAATGAGGACAGCACTGGTACCTGCCTTCTAAGGCTGTAAATGGGGTACTATACAAAGCACTTGGCTTAGTGCCCACTACGTAGAGAATACATTGCAAATGTGATATAGAGAGATAAGTTTTTATTTAAGGAAAAGACCTTGACATAGTGTTTACATATTTTGGAACAGAAAGATTGGAGTAACGATTTAACAAGGATCCTTTACAATGCTAAATCTAGGGTTTTGTTCTAACAGATACCAAACACTTAATTTTATTTATATGCTGTTTCATTGTATGGAAAATTTCAAACATTTGTAAAACTATAACACCACAGCTGGGCTTGGTGGCTCAAGCCTGTAATCCCTGCACTTGGGAGGCAGAGGCAGGAGGATTGCTGAGTATGAGGCTTGCCTGGGCTACATAGTGAGCTCAGGGCCATCCTGAACTAGAAAGGGAGACCCTGTCTCAAAAATAAATAAATAAATAAAAACAGCACGACAAAGCAGTGAACCTATGTGATACCTACTAGCTCCAGCAATAATATATCTGATCTTTAGTTTTACAACTTTTAAAAAATATTGGTGTATTCTACATGTGATACAATTTGGAAACTTTAAATCTACGTAATTGTCAGCTATCATAATAAATCTCTTGTTGAATGTTCCATCACCTTGGCTGGATAGATACTACCAATTTATATTAATTTCAGTTTCCCCTTGAGCACTATGCATCTATTGATCTATTTTCTATCACTGTAGGTTTTTCTTTCCTAGCCATTTCATAGAATCTTTTTTTTAATTCTTTATCGGTACAATTTATATACATCTCACAATCACACATAACATCAGCAAATTTGTACCAATATACAACACAAGTTAATTCTCATTTTTACCCATATCCCTACTTACCCACACCTCCCCACCCCCTATATACATGCTCTTTTATTTTCTTTCAGAATCATATTTATTCCTTCCCCTCATTACATTCCCACACCAAATTTCCCTTGGAAACTTCCATTCTATAAAAACTGTCATACTTTCTAGAGCTCATTTGCATATACAGGTGCTCATATCAAAGAAAAGATCTGGTATTTGCCTATCTGTGATTGATTTATTTTTTTTTAATTGAATTCTTTATTGGTATAATTTATATATCTCAAAATCACATATAACATTGGGAAATTTGTACCAGTATATGCCACAAGTTAATTCTCATTTTTACCCATATCCCTACCCACTCCCCCTTCATACATGCTCTTTTATTTTCTTTCTGTATCATATTTATTCCTTCCCCTCATCACATTCCCACACCAAGTTTCATATAGAAATATTCCACTCTATAAAAGCTGTCCTACTTTCTAGAACTCATTTGCATCTACAGGTGTTCATGCCAAGGAGAAGATCCGGGAATTGTCTATCTGTGATCTATTGATTCACTTATTAGTATATCCTCCAGGTGTCTCCATTTGCACCTAAATGGATCGATCTTGTCATTCTTTATGGCAGAGTAATACTCCATTTTGTAAAAAAACCACATCTTCTTTATCCACTCTCCAGTTGATGGGCATTTAGGTTGTTTCCAAGATTGAGCTATCACAAACTGAGCTGCTGTGAACAAGGGTGTACATCTGTCTTTCCAATGTGAGTTTTTAAATTCTTTGGGGTATATTCCTAGCAGGGGTATAGCAGGGTCAAATGGGACCCGTAGTCCTAGTTTTCTGAGAAATCTCCACACAGATCTCCACAATGGTTGCACAAGTCTGCATGTGATTGATTTATTAATGTGTCCTCCAGGTGTATCCATTTGCAAATAAATGAATCAATCTTGTCATTCTTTTATGGCATACCCAAAACTAAATTCACAATGGATATGAGACTTAAACATTAAAACAGAAACAATAAGCCTGCTGGAAAACAGGTTAGGCAAAACTTGGAGACATTGGCTTAGGCAGGTACTTTATGAATAAAACCCCTATAGCACAAGAACTAGCAGAAAGAATCAACAAATGGGATCTCATCCTACTGAAAAGCTTTTGCACAGCTAAAGAAGTCACTGGCACTGCTAAAAGACAACCAACAACATAGGAAAAAAATCTTTACTAGCTGTTTATCAGACAAAGGGCTATTATCTGCACTATATAAAGAACTTAAACAGATCAGCCTCCCCAAGTTCAAAGACCCAATTCAAAAATGGGCATCTGAAATGAACAGACACTTCTCAGAGACATAAGTCAAAGCAGCTAAGAAGGCATATGAAGAAATGCTCAACATCACTGGTCATTCTAGAGATGCAAATGAAAACAACACTGAGATTTCATCTCACTTCACATAGAATGGCTGCGATTACAAAATCAACCAACAATAAAATGCTGGCGTGCATGTGGGGAGAAAGGAACCCTTCTCCACTGTTGGTGGGATTATAGGCTTGTGCAACCATTGTGGAGATCTGTGTGGAGATTTCTCAGAAAACTAGAACTAGGGGTCCCATTTGACCCTGCTATCCCCCTGCTAGGAATATACCCAAAAGAATTTTAAAAATCACATTGGAAAGACAGATGTACACCGTTGTTCATAGCAGCTCAGTTCGTGATAGCTCAATCTTGGAAACAACCCAAATGTCCATCAACTGGAGAGTGGATAAGAAGATGTGGTTTTTTTATAAAATAGAAATAGAATCTTACAACATGAGATCTACAGTGTCTTCTTTCACTTAATATAATATTCTCGAGGTTGTTGCATTGATATAAATTTCTAGTTTTTACTGAATAGTATTCCATTGGATAGTTAAGTTCATTGTGTGTCCTTCACCATAAGCAGTTTCATCTATATCTTTATCATTTCCCATGTATCCCTTATCTCTACTCAGTTATTTCAGAAGTAGCTTAAAACATTTATTATATTGTTTAGCCCTTTATTTTTCCAAACTATCTTTTTACTCTTCCCTCACTGATGTTAATTTTTTCCTGCAATTAATAAATTCTTATACTGTGTTTATGCTTCATTTTACCTTTTTTGATTTTGGCTTTACTTGAGAATGAAGGAGTGTCTAGATCATAATTTTTTGAAGATTCGAACTTCATTTCATTATCTTCCACTTGAATGAAAATCCCTACTTAGCACCTGAAACACCTTTCCATCACTGTGGTAAAATACCTAAGATAAACAACTTTCAAGAGTAAAGATTTATTTTGGTTCATAGCTTTGGAGATTTCAATCTTTAGTTGGTTGGCCTACTGTGGGCCTCTGGCAGGTTAAAACATTATGGCAAAGTTTGTGTGAGGGAAGTCTCTTTATGGCTACAAGGAAGCAAAAGGGAGTCATTTCCCTTTCAAGTGCATACTTTGGCCAAACTTTCTCCCACTAGGTCCTACTTTGCAAGGGTTCGACCACTCTCCAATAGCGCCATTGGCTAGGGACCAAGATTTCAATACACGAATGTTCAGGGTCTAAACTAGAACATTTTTACTCAGTGGGAAATCCAGATATTGATTACAGTATTTGTAAATTATCTGTAAAATTTAAATGTCAGCTTCAGTGTTACATGTTGTAGCCCTACATGCTTCTGATTCATGTGGATTTTTCTTTAAACTTAGGTTGTTGGAAGAGGGGCCTTTGGAGTTGTTTGCAAAGCAAAGTGGAGAGCAAAAGATGTTGCCATTAAGCAAATAGAAAGTGAATCCGAGAGGAAAGCTTTTATTGTAGAGGTAAGTTGAGATGTCCTTTTTGTAATTCTTCCCCTGAGATGCTCTGAATTTAATACTGTGAGAGACACAGTTCCTCAGTTGTCATTTCTATATGTACATGGAATCAGCAATTTGTTAAACCCAAAGTGATGCTGTAGCAACATTTTGTCATTAATACTTTTATATTTTTTTATTTTTTAATTTGTACTTTTAATTCTGATTTAAAATTAGGGGAAAACATGTACTATATAAATGAATTTATCCCTGAATTAATACATAGTCTCACCCTTGGAATTCAAATCAATTTCAAGGCATGTTTTAATTTTATGGTACAAAAGAAGTGATATTCTTTCACACTATCTAAAATTAAGATGGGAAATTTTATTCATACATTTTTAAAAATTCAAATGACATTAAGGGAAAATAATTTCAAATTTGTTTTTTCCTTAGCATGAATATTTATAATTTTTTTCTGCTCTAGATAGGATGTGGAAGGAAATTCAGTAATGAGATTATTGTGTAATCAGATTTATTCCTTATTTTATTAACTGTGTTACTCTATGTATTAGACCAAAGTATGTGACCAAATTATTTTTAATTTATTGGCTAAACTTCTCTCTTATAAAGTTTCTGAATTTATAACTGTTTTCTTTTCATCATAATTTGAAAACATGTAGTACATATTTTTAACAAGACAAATGAGAACTTAATCATGATATGATGAAGTAATTTTAAGTAGCTGCAAGGAGAAACATTGATGAATGGATTAGTGTCATCAAGAAGAAAGATGATCTTTAATTATATGTTGTAGAAATCTGTCCTTAGTGTAGCTTTCATCATGATTTTTGTTTATGGCCAGATAAGGTCATTGGTCATATACTGTTGTGTCAGTACTTCCATACAGCTGAGGGAAATAGCATATGTGTTAAATATAGGATTAAGGAGTCAAAAAGGAAAGGTTTTCCTAAATTTCTTGGTAAAGAAACTTCAGCCCCCTATAATCTCCCTCATTTCAATTTTTAGCCTCCAAAAGACAACTACTTTGAGTTTCTCTTTTCATTGGTATTTGGTGTCCCACAATCCAGGTGCTGTTTGGTTATACCTTCTCTAAAGAACACTGTAACTTCTAGTCTGCTCAGGATGCTCTAAGGCAGTCACTGGGCTGTTTGAAGTTGGGAAAGGGTTTTTTTGGGGCTTTCAACCATTTGCTCCCTTCCCCCACTTATCAGCTACCTAATGTTACCACTCATCTCTTGGAAGTTTTGAGATAAATCTGGTTGCTTCTGTTTTCCCGTTGCCCATTTCTAATTCAGTTCTTTTGGATCTACATTGTCAGTTATTGTTACTCAGTGGCTTTCTAACATCTAAAAATGTGTGTTCTTGGCCGGAGATGTAGCTCAGTGGTTCCAGTGCCTGCCTCGCAAGCGCAAGGCCCTGAGTTCGATCCCGGTAACCACATACAATGCTGGGCATGGTGACTCACGCCCACCAGCCATCAATACCACATACCACAGTGCCGGGCATGGTGGCTCACGCCTGTAATCCCAGCACTCGGGGGGCAGAGTGAGGAGGATTGCTGAGTTCCAGACTTGCCTGGGCTACATAGTGAGCTTAGGGCCAGCCTGAACTACAAAGCCGAGACCCTATCTCAAAAAAAAAAAAAAAAAAAGTATTTTTTTCTCACTTCACATTCTCTTCATTTTGATGAGTTTATACTTTAAAACAACCAAAAAATCTTTACCATCTTACTGAGGTTTGAGGAGCCACCAGAAATAAATGCTTGAAAAATCTTTTGTTTGAAGCTCCATATTGAATTTTATCAACATGAAATATAGTAATATACTTTTATATAATGTAATTAATTATAGTAATAAGTGACATTTTCTGGTTAAGGTAAAACATCCATAAATGTTGTTTATAGAGAAATAAAGCTTTCTGTAGCATATAGTAAAAGGGTGGCTTAACAAACGACCAACAGAGTGAAAATACAACCTACATTGTGGGGGGAAAATTTGACCAGCTGTTCCTCAGACAAGGGACTATTTTCTAGAATATATAAAGCACTTCAAAAAATCAGACCCCTTAAATTTAAAGAACCAATTTAAAAATGGGCATCTAAAATGAACAGTTGTTTTTGAAATGAAATAAAAACAGCAGAGAAAAATATAAAAATATTCAACATCACTGGTCATTCAAGAGATACAGATGAAAACAACACAGATTCCATCTTACTCCAAAAAGAATGGTTCATCTCAGGAAATCAACCAATAAATGCTGGTGGCACTATGGAAAAAAAAATAACCCTTTTCCATTGTTAATGGGAATGTAGACTGGTACAACCACTGTGTAAATCAGTTTGACGATTCCTCAAAAAACTAGGATGAGAGGTTGGTCCCATTTGCCCTGTTATTTTCCTGCTGAGGATATACACGAAAGAAAAGCATGATACCACAGTGACATGTGTGCAAACATGTTGATAGCAGCACAGTTTGTAATAGCTAAATCTTGGAAACAGCCCCAATGCCCATCAACTGGAGACTACATAAGAAGATACAGGGTTTTTTTTATATATAATATGGAGTATTACTGATAAAAAATGATAAATTAGAGACATTTATAGCTTCCAGGCCATACTCATAAGTGAACTAAAAGAGACACAGATGTGTAAATACCATATTATTTGTCTAGTGTGAGAAACTGAGGGTGTAAATGAGGTCCGGAATGTATGATAGGTGTCATGAAATAGAAAGAAAATGTTCAAAGGGAAAGGGTAACTGGGTGGGGGCAGAGGAAACCAAAGAAGGAAAAGAAAAATTTGATGGTAAAAAGGAGAAAACAGAAACAGAGCTTATGTATATGGGAAGTGAGATTGTAGGGAGGTCAAGGGAATAGGAATAAATAAGAATAAAGATACTGGTACAGATTCCCCAATGTTATATGTGATTGTGAGATGTATATAAATTGTACCAATAAAGAATTCAATTTAAGGGCTGGAGGGTTAGCTCAGTGGTTCTGGTGCCTGCCTTGCAAGCGCAAGGTCCTGAGTTCAATCCCCAGAAACCACATACAATGCTGGGCATGGAGACTCACGCCCACCAAGCAATCAATACCACATACCACAGTGCTGGGTGTGGTAGCTCATGCCTGTAATCCCAGCACTCAGGAGGCAGAGGCAGGAGGATTGCTGAGTTCGAGGCTTGCCTGGGCTACATAGTGAGTTCAGAGCCAGCCTGAACTACAAAGTGATACCCTGTCTCAAAAAAAAAAAAAAAAAAAGAATTCAATTTTAAAAAAAAGAATAAAGATATATCATGTAAAAATACAGATTCTCAGGGTTGTGATCATAATGTATTTCTAAAATATATCAGTAGTCTCAATTTATTTAAAAAATGAAACAGCAGCATAATTTAGGTAACAAAAAGGAAGAAGACATGGAAAACAAAAAAGACATCAAGAAACAATTTTTTTCAGGGAAGTGCATTAGTAGTTATCTGAGATATAGAAAAAAGGAAGTGAATGCAACCAAGCCATTTGCTGAGCTTAGTGTGAATTATTGGATCAGATTAGAAAGGAAAGTAAGACCAGCCAGGAGAAGGCTGTAGTAATTACTGCAGCAGGTCAGGTTAGAATTACTAAGGCAGTGGAAATGGAGAGGAGGAAATTATTTCAAGGCAGAAAATGGAATTGAAGCCAAGTATGCAGAAAGAGTACACATTTTAAGTCAGATAGTCTAAAAAAGTTCAAGCCCTAGTGGTAGGATTTTCACAGCTCATTTAATCCTCTCTGAATCTTAACCTTAAGATCTCATCTTTAAAATGAAAATGATAATACCGGCCCTGCAGACCCAGGATAATTATCTGTAAAATAAAACTCCCATCCAGAGGGAGTAGACTATTCAGCTGTAGCTATACAGACAATGAAGACAAAAGGAACATGGTCTTTGGCTGAGCTACTCAGCTCAGTGCTATCTCTGGGATTAAAGCTAAAGGTGGCTTCATGTTTGGTTTCTTCTGTTTACTTATTATGTCTTAATGATGGCTATTGTCATACTTTGCATGTTTCTTTAATTATTTGTTTACTGGTTTGTCTTTAGAACTAAGTGGCTGGAGGACAGGGATTCTGTGCCGTTCTGGATAGGCACTTGGTATCCCTAGGGCCTGTGACCACACTGCTTACTGTATGGTAAGCAATAATTGTTGAGTGATTACAAATATTTCGTAGGAATCTTATGATTTCTAACAGTGTTATGAAATCAGCAACTCCAAAATTACTTTTAAATTAAGCATCCTTAATTTGTTACAGCTTCGGCAGTTGTCCCGTGTGAACCATCCTAATATTGTAAAGTTGTATGGAGCCTGCTTGAATCCAGTAAGTCTGTACCTTTTTTGTTGTGATCTGGAAGAGATATGGGAGTGTAGTTTATGAAACTTTTCTATCTATTGTCTTAGATGTATTTTTGAAAAAAACAATTGCATTTTATACACATTTTTCTGGTCTTTTAGCAAAATAGTAATTGGAATTGTTTTGGCTGAACTTATCCAATAAATTCACCTTTTTCTAAGGCTTTTGATAACTTTGGAGAGTAAACAAACACTTTGTAGCGTGGGAGAAAGTACCCAAAGATCTTGTGATTATATTTTTGTTTGTTTGTTTGTTTGTTTGTTTTGTTTTGTTTTGCTTTTTGAGACAGGGTCTCGCTTTGTAGTTCAGGCTGGCCCTGAGCTCACTATGTAGCCCAGGCAAGCCTTGAACTCAGCAATCCTGTCTCTGCCTCCCGAGTGCTGGGATTACAGGCGTGAGCCACCACGCCCGGTACTGTGGTATGCGGTGTTGATTGCTGGTGGGCGTGAGTCTCCACGCCCAGCATTATATGTGGTTACCGGGGATTGAACTCAGGACCTTGCACATGTGAGGCAGGCGCTGGAACCACTGAGCTAACCCTCCGGCCCGTGATTATATTTTTTATATATAATTTCACTCTTAGTACTCCTATAAGACAAGATCTTAGGTGCTAGAGGTCCAGCTTTGTTGTTTTGTTTTTTCTGTAGTGCCTTTTTATGTAGTAGAAGCCAAAAGAATAGTTTTTAATGCATATTTAAAATCAAGAGATGAAATTAAATGATCTCTCTGGGACCCTAAGTTTCTATAGCTCCATTTAATTCTTCTGGCATACATTTCTTTTAGGTGTGTCTTGTAATGGAATATGCCGAAGGTGGCTCTTTATATAATGGTGAGTATCATTACATGTTTTTATATAGTAGATTAAAATAATTAGTAAGCTTTTAATATAAATTATGGGTAACTTAACTTCTTTCAGTTTACCATCAGAGTTCCAAAAAGAAATTTAAAACTGCTAAAGATTAAAGTTAAAATATAACATGCTGTCAGATTTTTCAATTGATACTACTTTCATTATGTTAAAAACATTTAAGTAAATTAAAATTTACTTCTTAAAATAGATTTGAAAATATCTTCAGACATTTCTTCTTTGTACCTGCTTTTAGCTTTGAGCCTCCTCACTTTCATACTAACCATATATCCCTATTCTGTTTACTTTTCAAAAAAGAAAATGTGAAAATTCAATTCACAGACCATTTTAATTGTAACAAAGTTCTGTGTACCACATATTACCCGTGTAATACAGATGTTTTGCCTTAATAGTATCAACCATATATATAAGTATAATTATTTTAGTAACAGTTATATATAATATTTTTAAATTATTATTTTATAAAAACTTTAACTTAGTGCCCATGAGTACTCTATTGTTTCAGTGGGTTGAACTACTAGTTTTAACTAATACTGTATTTGTAATTCTCCTGCTTCTGTTCTATTCCTCTGTATCTCTTGTATAGCAGTGTGAGTTTATACTGCTTTGTGGAAAGCTGTCAGTCTGAAGAAGTGTGTTATTACATATTACTTTTATTTGAATATATGAATAACATGATAGAGATCCTTTTAAACATTAAATACATAGGTGACAGTTATCGCCTCAAAATTATTAGGTATTTCCATCTTGTTTATTTAGAAAACAGAAGCAAGACTAATGGGAATATGTATAGAAAAAAAAAAACCCACTCATGTTGCATTAGTGCATGCATCTACATTGTGTCTTTTGTTATATGCAATAAAATTCTTTTTAGTTTGCGCCTTTCTTTTGCAGTGCTGCATGGTGCCGAACCATTGCCATACTATACCGCTGCCCATGCGATGAGTTGGTGTTTACAGTGCTCCCAAGGAGTGGCTTATCTACACAGCATGCAGCCCAAAGCTCTAATTCACAGGGACCTGAAGCCACCAAAGTAAGTTTTGATAGTGTAACACTGCAGCTTCCCTTCCTCTCATCCTCTGTGTACTCTCCACCTGCCCCCTAATTCAAGGTAATTATTGCCTATGAGTTTCCCTTTTCTATTCCCTGCAGGCTTGTTCAAGAACATTTGTTTTTCATTCACCTTCATCATTATACTGTTTATGTGAGTTTATAATTTAGAATGTTGTATTTAAGGAGATTTTTTTAGTTTTAGTAACTCCTGCCTTAGATTATCATACTTTTAGAACATTAGCCTGTAGATCTTATTTTGTACCACAAAATTAGGACTCTTACCACAGGAGGGTCAGTTTTTTGAGAGCTAAACAAGTCTTACTTAGCTCTTATATTGTATCCTAACATTTAGCACAATATCTATACGTGATAGGTATTCTACAAAACTTTATAGAGTGGTATTATTGGTCTTTTAGGGGAAAGAAAAATATCCCTTGCTGGCATGCGAATAGTAACTGAAACTATTCAGATTTCTCCATATTGAGAATCCTGGGAGTTGAAAGAATTTTAAAATTCCTTGAAAAGTTAAAACTATGTCCATGGGTCATAGCTCAGTGAAGAGCATGTGTCTAACATACTTTAAGCCTGGGTTCAATCACTGCTTTAAAAAAAAAAAAGCTTTGGTTGTTTGGGCATTCATTTAATTTAAGTAAGAAAGCATAAAAAATATATTTTCCTTCTTTTTCTGTTTTTTCTTCCTTATTCACATGCGAAGGCATAGTAAAGCCTTCATATGTCTTCTTCCCCCTACTTTCACATTAGTCTTCAAATAAGAGGGTTCTCACTCACAAAGTCATGATATAGTTATAAATTATTCCATTCCTTTGATATTGGTTTAAAGTATTCTTTCTGGATTAACTCATTTTCATATCTAATCTCATACATTCTACATAGGTTTCAAGTCTTGGAATCCTCAGTAGTAATAGTTACCTCTTTTCAATTCCTAGGCTTACACTGATTTCTGTTTCACAGATTTCTGGTAAAATAATGTTTAAGTTCTAGATTCATGCTGTTTTTATTTTTGACTTAACAGCCTGCTTTGGCTAGTGAAGAAGAAATCACTTGGGTTTCTTCCTGCCTACAAATATTTGGTCCTCTTTTCTTTATGTATTAACACACAGTTCAATTCTTAAAACAGATTCCTACCAGCAGCACATTAACTGTGATTCAGAAGATATAGGCAAACATCAGGTGAAAAGTATTCTTTTCCTGGAGGAGTCTTAAATCATCAGATGCAGCACCCAAAAGTTTTTCTTTTCATCTTTATAAGGATGTGTTTTGACTGAAATTAGTGACTAGTTATTGCATATGTAGAGAAATAGCTTATGAAAGGAAGTCAGTTTCATTTTCTAGCATCTTTTATATTGCTTTAATTACACAGCTTTAAACAGTTGTCCTCCGCCTCCAGACAATCATACACCATAAATTTTAGGATTAATCAAAATAAACCAGATATATACATTAAAATCAAAAGACTTCT
>PVIC010031028.1:0-21569 GCA_004025085.1 Thryonomys swinderianus | reverse complement strand
TTTTTTTTTGAGACAGGGTCTTGCTTTGTACTTCAGGCTGACCCTGAGCTCACTATGGAGCCCAGGCAAGCCTGGAACTCAGCAATCCTCCTGTCTCTGCCTCCCGAGTGCTGGGATGACAGGCATGAGCCACCACTCCCGGCACTGTGGTATGTGGTATTGACTGCTGATGGGCGTGAGTCACCACGCCCACCATTGTATGTGGTTATCGGGATCGAACTCAGGACCTTGTGCTTGCGAGGCTGGTGCTGGAACCACTGAGCTAAATTTCTGGCCCCTCCAGCCAATTTTTAAATTTTTATTTATTTCCGGTACCAGGGATCGAACTCACTACCTTGCACTGGCGAGGCAGGCGTGACACCACCAAGCTAAATCCCTGGTCCTGTTCTTTTTTATTCTTTGAGTGTGGGTCTTGCTAAGTCTTTAAATTGCCCACGCTGAGCTCAAGCCTGTGATCCTTCCCACCTCAGCTCCCAGAGTGCTGTGATTGTGGGGTTAGCCATGTGATCTTGATCAAGTAGGTAAAGTGCCCAAACCACAAGCTTTGCCATTTTTCTCTGCAATAACATCTTGTGAAGTTATTCAACTCATTTAATGTGGATAAAGTACAAGGAGTGGTGCAGATGCCTGACAAAAATAAAGAAGGACTTAAGGAGGGAGGAAGGCAGTGTATTTGTCCAGTGGCAAACAAGAGGAATCAAGTTCATGTTAGATTGGTTACTTGTAGTGGAGCTCCTAAAGTGTTTTTCTTTTTAGATAGGTCTTACTATGTAGTTCAGGCCAGCCTCAAACTCAGAGGTATCCTCCTGCCTCAGTCTCCTGAGTGCTGGGATTACAGGTCTGTGCCACTATGCCTGGGTTATAAAGTTCCATTTTTACCCTCATGAGGTAGGGAATGTCCTTTTGATTTTCCTGACCGGGATCAAGACTGGTGATGGTGGATACTCTGGTATTAAAGTGGATCCTTTGGTGCTTCTGGGGGAGCTTTGAGAGAGCACTGAATCCGTCCTCCGTGTAAGGAAGCTTCTCCCTCAAACCTGGGACCCGTCTGCTGAGCCTGCAGGGAGCGAGGCGACAGCTCTGAACCTCTAGCCACTCACCAGGCCTGACCTGGCTTTCCAGAGTCCTGAAGGGGCCCCGGAAGGTGGCTCAAAGAGCGAGCTGGGTCATGCCCCTGGGAGTCCCTCTGCTCCTAGCGCCTGGAGACAATGGAGTCCAGGTGCTCAAGACTCATTACTTTTTATACAGCAACAATGCCCCACGCCTCCTGGCGTTCTCCGGCCCATCAGCAGGGCGTGACATCAGAGGAGGGGGACACAGGCAGGCGTTCCTTCGGGCTGCCAGGGTGCTGCTGAGCACAGAGTGGTGCCCTCCCAGCTCCAGTCCTGCGTGTGTCCATGTCTCGGTGGGCCGGGGTCCGCGGGGTCCAGGGTACAGAAGCTGAGGGTGTGCAGAAGGGTCAGGGAAGGGGTGCTGCAGGAGCGGCCTGCAGCCGGAGCTGCCTCCTCGTTACCCCTGGAGGGGGCGCTGTCTCTCAGTCCTGAGGCCGCGGAGCTGCCGTCTCCACCCCCAGCCCCCTTGCTCTTGGGCTGTCACAACAAGGAACTTTGGCAGAAAGGAAGGGAGCGTGGGTGCTGCGGAGAGAAAAACACCCCAAAGTTACAGTAAAATGGCAGGAGAGATGCCAGCACGCGGCGAACA
Organism: Thryonomys swinderianus; assembly: GCA_004025085.1. Taxonomy (NCBI): domain Eukaryota; kingdom Metazoa; phylum Chordata; class Mammalia; order Rodentia; family Thryonomyidae; genus Thryonomys; species Thryonomys swinderianus. Next base: position 19,868 of record PVIC010031028.1, on the reverse strand, counting down.
GGCACCTTCTGCTTCTCAGAGCTTGCGTTGCTGCGCCTGGGGTGTGTGCTGCGATTTCTTTCTTTCCTTCCTTCCTTCCTCCCTTCCTCCCTTCCTCCCTTCCTTCCTTCCTCCCTTCTTTCCTCCCTCCCTCCCTCCCTCCCTCTCCCTTCTCACTGAGCTCCGTGTGATATTTAGAATGGGAAATAACTGGGTGGGTAAAGAAATGCTATTCTGAGGGACCCCTGTGTTGTTCTGCAACCACTAAAGTGGCGCGCGCGCGTGCATGCATGTGTGCGTGTGTGTGTGTGTGTGTGTCAGAAAGGGAGAGAGATTGGAGAGCAGTGAAGATAAAAAAGCAAGCTTGGGGTTGGTTAGATCTCTGCCTTGTATGATCCATACACAAATAATTACAAATTGACTGTATATGTTAAAGCATTGGAATGAAGATGTATAAAACAAGACAACAAGATTGACAGTTTTTTCTCATGTTTTTGAATTTGGGGAATTTCACTGGGCAGTAGCTTCTTGTCAATCAGGTAAAAACCTGAGGAACTCAAAGCTCAGAATATAGTTTTGTGATCATTTCACCTAAATAAGGGCTGGAGTTACTTTAATTCTATTTGCTTACAAAATATTTGAGTTTATAAACAAGATCCCAAGGGGAATATTTATCCAACTCAAGAAAGCAAGTTACTTTTCACTTCTTTGAAGTGTCTATTTGCATTCCAGCAATATGCTAATTATAAATCACTTCTTTCTAGCAATTCATTAAAGCAACTTCTAGAGGCAATACTTTTAGAAAATAGTGAGGCTGTATTTATTTAAAAGCCCATGAGTTTTAACATTTTATCTGATACACTGAAGCCTATTCATATATGATAATAATTTCTAACATTTATTGAATGCTCATCATGAATGAGCGCAGCATTAAATATTTCATATACATGTTCTCATTTGCTCTTTCCCACCAGGGATGTATTGTGACATCATAACTGGGGTGTAAAGATATTAAGTAGCCTAATCAAGGTCGTGTACATAAATGATTATCAAAGCAGAACTTCAGTTCTGATTGTGACACAGCCTGACCTCATACGTTCAGTTGTGTTCCTCTGTGTCTTACGGCCCAAGGAGGTCTGAACATTCAGCAAGAGGAATGACCACCCGGAGGCCTGTGGAAGGCTCTCCCCGAGGACGGGGGCTCTTGCCTTGGTCTCATGGGTCATTTCTGGGCTGAGACTGTAATTCTGTAGTTGGGTGCAGGAGGATAAATCCAACCATATTAAAGGACCTGAATTTCCCTGAGATTGTGGAATTCTTTCTGGGGGAGCAGCCTGGGCAGGGTTACCCCAGATGGGACACACCTGAGAGGCTATCCTGAAGTAGCTGGGAGTGTGAAGTATATATTCAGCCCTGCGAGGACGAGCTCCGTGAAGAGTGCAGCAAGGGGGAAGGCTGAGGACCCCAGATCCCTGCTGGGGGAGGCGAGGGAGGGAGCAGCGGGGAAGGGGACAAGGAGGAGGCCTGTGGGGTGTGTGACCGGGAGGAAACATGCAACTGGATGAATAATGGAGAGCAGCTTTATTACTTTGACTTTTTGAAATAAGAACCAGTTTATGAAGGTGGGGAGGGAGTAGCCTGGGAATAAATTAAATGAGAAAGGAAATTGAAGCCATCATTTCTGGCCTGCTGACGAGCAGATGTCAGCATGCCCCTAGCCTCTTGCAGTATTCAGTGCTTTTCTAGAGATAAATGATAGAGCTCAAAGAAGTTCCAGCAGGGCCTGTGCCGAAAACTCAAAGGCCCTAGGATATTTTAGTCGTGAGAAAAGAAGGCTGGAAGTTGAGGGAAAGGCTTTTTATCTCTGAGGATTTTTTTTGAACATGTTTTTCACTGTTACCACTGGATTTAACTGCAAATCTGAAGGGAGATTAGGTAATGACTAACAAAAGAAGAGGTTATAAGATGCTGGAGTCAAGCTGGGCATGGTGGCACATGCCTGCAATCCCAGCTCTCAGGAGGCTGAGTCAGGAGGACCACTGTGAGTTAGAGGTCAGCCTGGGCTACATAGTGAGACCCTGTCTCAAAACAAAACAAGCAAACAAGCAAAAAAGATAGCTGGATTCCTACCAATATGACTCTAGATAGATTTATTGGATAGATCTAGAAGGGAAACACCCTCATCAAGCTGCTGAGAGCCTAACAGGGCAGAGCTTGCAGCATTCCTGCCCAAGGTCCTCCCTTAGAAAAAGCCAGGGCAGAAGTCAGGGGCATCAGGCGACTGCATTAATACTGGCTGAAGAGGGAGGGCAGGGAGGCCAGCCTCAGGACTGGGCCCGGAAATGGCCCCTTGCTGGCCCGAATGCCAAGTTCCCTGGGAAGATCCACCCCCTGCAGACGGAGAGAGGCAGGGTGTGTGTGCATAGTGAACCAGGTGTCTGGATCACCAATTCTTTGGAATCTTCTGCATTTCAGCCAAATGGAGTTCATTAGTAACAGGAGAAACAGGCCAGAGTCACAGCTTGATGGGTGCACCGGCGTCTGAGGCCTCCTAGACAGCCAGAAATTCTGCCTCTAATAACTAAGACAGAGAGGCTGGGCTGGAAAGAGAATTTAGAAGCAGTGCCAGAAGTCCTCTCCTAGGATTCTGGACCATAAATAGTGCCAGAATGAGTGAGTACTTTCTGAACACCTGTTGGGGTTATGTGAAAGATGCAAAAAACAAACAACGTGTGAGACTGGTTGTTCTCTTACGGAAGTTAATGTGTCTTCTAATGAAACTGGCCCCTTCATCCTGCCTCTCCCCCTCCACTGTCAGGGCCTATGTGTTCTTATGCCACGAATCTCCTCCCCACGACAGTTTTATTTGCCCGCTTTCTCCTCTTTTTTCTGCCATCTGCCTCCTCTAGCTCTGTCTTCTCCAAATCTTTGCATTCTTTCTCTCTTCTTTGGTCTTCTCTAACCTCTGTGAACTTTGCCTCTTGGTTTTCACAGCTCCTCTCCTGTGCTGGGTGATAATAACCTAGCTGTACCTTGGGGTCTAGGCCGCTGTAGGAAGATTGAAATAACCAGGGAAAGTCAAGCGCCGCTCATAGGAGCTGCAGCGAAGACATTTTTTCTACCCTCTATGAAATAAACAAGTACCCAAAGCCAGTACGAGGTAGACGTTTAGATACTCTCTCCACAGCAGTCAGGGGAGGAGCACACAGGCAACTCAGGGGAGGATCAGTGACTTGGGGAAAAGCGGATCAGGAGTTCTGAAGAGTGATAGCTGTGAGACCTGGCGGTGTGATGGCTGGAGAGGTTCCAGGGAGGGGTTCATGGCAGTGAGAGCTCCTCTTTGTGATTAAACCCAGGGCCTTATGTATACTGGGCAAGTGGTCAGCCACTGGACTATACCCCCAGCCCAGTGCTACGATGGCCATATGGTTTGTGCATCAGAACTCTGTGTTGAGCGCTGTTGGGGGCCTCAAGAGGAGACTCAGCTGCTTTACCTGAGGTGCTGTGCTGAGTCTTGATCCCTGTGACGAGACCGGTGCTGGGTAAGTGGGCCACTGTAGAGGGAGGCTGACCACGTGCGTGGCTCCTTCTCCACATGGCTGCCCCCCTTCCGCCTCTCCCTCACCATGAGCTGAACAGACGCTGGCACCGAGCTTTTAGACCTCCAGAGGTGAGGAGGTGTGAGCCACATAAACCTCTTATCTTTATAAATCACTCAGCCTTAGATTTTGTCTTATAACAGCAGAAAATAGCCAACACACGTACCATTTCCTGAGCTCCTGCAGAGTGATAGTGCCAGAAGGCAGGTGGGGCCTGGGGGAGGGGAGTCTTAACCATATCCAAGTTATATTAAAATCATGAGTCAAGAAGCACATCCTGCCCCACTGTTTTAAATATAAGGGCTCGAAGGTATGGAAAATTTTAATGTGGAATTGATGGGCGATGACTCATTAAAGTTATAATAATAATTAGGAAGAAGCAGAGAAAGACCATAGGGAAGGATAGTTTTTATGGGCAAGGTTTTGTATTTTATATTTGGCGAGTGTGTAGGAGTGATCAACGCTCACAGACTACTCATTCTTCAGCTACAACCTCAGTTTCAACAAAAGCCTGAATCTGAAGCCCTCAACCAGACGCCTTCCCTTTACTGGGTGCCCTTAGTAGCTCCAAGGAAGAGGTGATGGGTTTGTGTAGGTTACTGAGGGTGAAATGGACCCGAATGTCCTTGGGCTGCTTCAGGCATTACAGGTAAGAGAGGCCGCTTAGGGTTTGGCCAGGGAGTGGAGTTGTCTCCGACTTCTTTATATATCCTGTAGGAGAAGCTGCCTAACTTTACTCCTCTATTGTACAGTTATCTTTACATCTGGACTTCCTGGAAAATAATTTGGTTGGTCAGTTCTTTCCCCCTCCCCCAGTCATTTGTTCTCAAACAGTGCCAGACATGGAAGATACGAAAATAGAAAAAGTCATAGAACCTGCCCTATAAGAGCCACAGATATGTAGGGAGACTGGAACAGAAATCCCACTGCAGACTGATAACTGTTGTTATGCAGGTACTGTGTCATCTCAGAGAGAGCAACTAATATAAGCAGAGGGGGGAAGAGGCACTTAAACTAGATTTTTTAAAAGGATGAGTTGGGAGTAAGCCGGCTCACAAGGAGGGGTGAGGTAGTTTTCAGGAGTGCTGGGGATGATGGCGCACACCTATAATGCTTGGGAGGCTGAGGCAGGAGGATCACCATGAGTTTGAGGCCAGCTTGAACTACATAATGAGACCCTATCTGAAAAAACAAAAGTAAAAACAAAAAAAGAAGAACAGAAAATGTACAGGTACTCTGGGGATTTAGCTCAGTGGCAATATGCCTGCCTCTCAAGTGCAAGGACCTGAGTTTGATTTGTGTACTGGGTGTAAAAAAAAAAATAACAATGACAAGAAAAAGAAAACGCACAGAGGACAAAGGGATGGAGAGAAGGAGGAGTTTTACTTTGACCAGAGGCAAAGGGGATCCTGTGGGAAGGTCTGAAAAGGGGGCTAAAAAGTAGGCTGAAAACTACTCTGCAAAGAGGTTGGGCCTACACGGTGCAGCAGCTCAGGGGTAGAGTTCTGCCCAGACTGTGTGAGGACCAAGGCTTGATCTCCAGCACCACACACACACACACACACACACACACACACACGCACCCACACACACCCACCCACCCACACACACACTCTGGATTTTATTGCATAGTGTGGGGGGCTATTGAAGATTGTTAACCAAGGAGCAAGATAATCAGATCTTGGGTATAGAATTCAGTGATTCAGTAGAGACAGTTTGTTGCACGGTGCCAAGTGCAACAGGGCGGGATCTGCCTCCTGTCCCAGCCCTCAGTGGGTGGGTCCTTTCTTCTCCTCCCTCTTCTATGGGGTAAAGTCATTAGGATGTAGCAGGATCTGAGTTAGGGCCTGGAATTACTCAAATGAATTAATACTGCTCCATGCCCAGAGGAATTCACAGGCTGGTTGGTGCTCCCTGAACTCCAAACTACAGTATTCACTGGTCCATTTCGCTCTCATGGTGAAGTCAGAAAAAGCAAGGATAATGTAGTGAGTCTTTAAATAGAGCTAAATATATTCAATATAAAACCTATCCTTTTTGGTTTATAGTTATGTATGTTCTTTCTTCAAAACATGTTGAAAGTACATACCAGTTCTCTGATTTTTTAAAATTTTTCTCTTGGTAAATGAAAACCAAACCATTTTTATTATATCCCCAAGGGGTGTGTGTGTGTGTGCGTGTGTGTGTGTAGATGAGCACGGTGGGCAGCCTATAATACCAATACTCTAGGAAGCTGAGGCAGGAGGATTGCAAGTTTGAGCACAGCCTCGGCAATGTAGCAAGGATTTGTCTCAAACAAAAAGAGAGAAAGCAAAGAAAGAAAGAAGAAAGGAAGGAAGGAAGGAAAGAAAGAGAAAGAAAGAAAGAAGGAAGGAAGGAAGAAGAGAGAAAAGCTGGGGATGTAGCTTAGTGCTGAAGCTCTGAGTTCAGTTCTCAGTATCACAGAAAACAAAACAGTCAGCGGCACCCCACGGGCTTCGCGAGTGCAAGGTCCTGAGTTAAATCCCCAGTACTGAAAAATAAATAAATAAATAAAAGGTTGCTTAAAAAAATAGAAAACAAAACAAACAAAATAGCAAAGTGTGTGTGCACGTGTGTGTTGGAGGTTTATTTTCTCACCACAGAGGTGGGGTGAAGAATAGGCTTTTCTCATGGAAGGAAATGGACTTTGTTCAGGAGACATGGATTTACTAGACGCATCTGAAACTAATGCAGGACCTTAAGACACACCTCACCCTAGACCTAGAGCCAGGATAGGGGATTCGAGAGCCCTGGGATTCAGCATCCCGGGCTAGACAAAGGCTGCTTGGCCAGACAGCACAGAGGCCACAGCTAATGTTTCAGGAGTCCCAGGAGACCTGTGCTCACCTTTGTCTGGGAAAGGGCAGAAATTCAGTGGAAGGCTTTAGCAGGTGTACCAGGAAACGTGAGAGAAATAGGGGCAGAGAGAGGAGCTGAGGGCTCTGTCTTTTTAAAATTTTTTAATGAACTGCATTTATTGGTACATTTTTGAAATACATTATGATCACATTCCACATTGAGAATTTGCATCTGTACATGATATATCTTGATTCTTATTTTTTCCCATTCCCTTGTCCTCCCTTCAATCTTTTACCCCCCATATATGTACATATTGTTTCTGGATTTTTCTTTGTGTTTTTTTTTTTTTTTTTTTGAGACAGGGTCTCTTGCTTTGTGGTTCAGGGTGGCCCTGAGCTCACTATGTAGTCCAGGCAAGCCTCAAACTCCGCAGTCCTGCCTCTACCTCCCAAGTGCTGGGATTACAGGAGTAAGCCATCATGCCTGGTATTGTGGTATGTGGTACCAGGGATCGAACTCAGGACCTTGAGCTTGCAAGGCAGGGGCTAGAACCATTGAGCTAACTCCCTAGCCTTGTCTTTTCCTTTTACCATCAATTTTTTTCTTTCTCTTCTTTGCTTTCCCTTGCCCCCACCCAGTACTCCTTTTTCTTTGAGCATTTTCTTCCCATTTCACAGTATCTATATGTATACATTTTGGACCTCATTTACAGTTCAGTTTCTCACACTAGAGAAACAATGTGGTATTTACACATCTGTGTCCTATTTATTTCACTTATGAATATGGCCTCAAGGTGCATCCATTTATCTATAATGTCTCATATTTATCATTCTTTATGGCTAATACTCCATTTTATTTTTTTATTTTTATTTTTTGAGACAGGGTCTCGCTTTGTAGTTCAGGCTGGCCCTGAGCTCACTATGTAGCCCAGGCAAACCTCAAACTCAGCAATCCTTCTGTCTCTGCCTCCTGAGTGCTGGGATTACAGGCATGAACCACCATACCCGGCTCCATTTTATTTTTTTAAAAACCCACATCTTCTTTATCCAGTCTCCAGTAGATGGGCATTTGGGCTCTTTCCAAGATTTAGCTATTGTGAATTGAGCTGCTATAAACATGGTGTACATATGTCACTGTGGTATGCTGCTTTTAATTCTTTTGAGAATATACACAGCAGGGAAATAACAGGCCTCTAATCCTAGTTTTCTGAGGAATCTCCACACTGATCTCCATAGTAATTGCACCTGTCTATATTCCCAAGAGCAGTGAAGGGTTCCCTTCTCCCCACAGCCCCTCCAGCATTTGTTATGGTTGGCTATGTGATAGCAGGCATTCTTTGTCGAGTGAGATGTAACTTCAGGCTCTGACTTTTATGGGGTAACTAAATGTGGTTACAAGCACTTATCAAAATGAACCTTGTGCTGGGCATGGTGGCTCACGCCTGTAATCCCAGCATTTGGGAGGCAGAGGCAGGAGGACTGCTGAGTTCAAGGCTTGCCTGGGCTACATAGTGAGCTCAAGGCCAACCTGAAGTACAAAGCAAGACCCTGTCTCAAAAAAAAAAAAAAATGAACCTTGCTTTTTGGTTTCCATGGACCAGACATAAAGAACCCACTCATCAATCCCTTAAAGTTATATCCCTTCACCAGTCACAGGCCTTAGTTTAGCACCTAAACTGAGACTCCAACACAATAAAAAGTTACATTTCCTGCTTATCCCTGTAGGCTTGTGGGCTTCAACTAATTTAGGAATTGAATAGGGACCTATTATGGGGATCTTATCATAAGGTGCCAACTTCCGAAGGGAGATGCCAATAAAACCCAGAGGCTAGGGAAACCAGTTGTTTCATGGCAGAGTTAAACGTGTGGACAATTTTTTCTCCTTTTCTTTATTTTTTTCAGAGACACAGTCTTGGGCCTTGAACTCACTGTGTAGCTCAAACTGGGCTGACACTTGTAGCAATCCTCCTGCTTCAGCTTCCCATGTGCTGGGATTACAAGTGTGTACCACCATACCCATCCACAATTATTTCGATACAGTCTAGTAAATATAGGTAAAAGGGCACAGATAACCACAGTGTAGTGGTGGAGATAAGGGAATCTGGTGGCAGTGTCTGAAAAGAGGATCAGAAAGGGAGGGTGGCCTTGGGAAGGAGAAGATTCTTAGGAAGCAGAGCTGGGGAGCTGCTGCCCAACGGAGTGGGAAATTGGAAAAGGCTTGTCCCAAGGAGGTGAGATGTGGGATGGGCTCCTCTCGCCCTTGCTTTATGGCTCTCTTCTCTCCTTCCTTTCCCCCTGCCCCACATCTCCATTGCATACTGGCCTGGAACATCCTCACAGGCTGCTTCTCTAATTACTTTATCCCATTTTAATTTTGCTGAGTTAGGAGCCTGTGAACACAAGAGGAAATTCATGCAAAACACCCAACTGACTGAATGTGCTGGCGTTTTAGAAATAAGTCTGACCCTGTCTGCCCCCATCATCCACCCTTTCTCTACCCCTGCCTCTTACCTGCTCAGTTTGAAAATTTCCAAGGGTGAATGCACTGATGGGAAAAGGGAGTGCCATGAGGGAGTAACGAGTTGGGTCTGGCCGAATCATTTGAGCCATTTCTAAGGGAAGAAAGGGAAGTGGCACTTTCCGATAGAGGGTCTTGTGTGGGACCCCCTTTAAAACTTATGGAATTCCTTCTTTTTTATTAGTTTTTGGGGACAAGGTCTTGTTACATCGTTTCTGCTGGCCTTGAACTCATTATATAGCCCTGGCTGACCTTGAATTTGTGGAGATCCTCCTGCCTCAGCCTATCCATCACAGGGGTGTGCTACCATTTCCTCCTTGTAATTCTTCCTTGTGCTTCTCCTTCTTGTGCTTCTCTTTCTTCTTCTTCCTCTTTCCCTTTCTCCTCCTCTTCCTTCACTTTCTCTTCCCACTCCTCTCCTCCCTCCTCCATGCCCTTCTTCCTCCTCTTCCTTTCCGTCTTCCTTTCTTCCTTCTCCTTTTATTTCCTCTTCCCTTTCTTCTGTGATAATTGGGATTGAATCCAGGGGGTGCTCTGCCATTGAGCTATACTGCTGGCTCTTTTTAAAATTATAAACATTTTGAGACAAAGTCTTGCTAAGTTCCCTAGGCTGGACCCAAACTTGTGATCTTACTGCCTTGGCTTCCTGAGTAGCTGGAATTACACAGGTAAACCACCATGCCTGGCTAGTCTCAAAATAAAGAAGTAAAAGAAAGCTCAGTGTTAGAATGCCTATGGGTTGGATTCCCAGTATTGGAAACAAACCAACAAAAAGATGAAAAATAAGTTAAAAGAATATTTTCTTACCAATCCACATAAAATAATAAATCACTATAAGTTAACATAAATAACCCATTTTGGCTGAAAAATAAAGAAACTACGCCTTCTTCCTCAGTGATGGGATTGGCATGTTTTATAGTTTTACAAATCACTTTTATACTGTATCCAGGATTTAGAGGCTGTTTTTGCTAAAAAGCACTAATTCTTCATTTGGCCCTGCAGATGTCTGAGTGGCAACTAAAAGCTGGGCCTCTCTGACTTCATTTTGCATCTGCTTCCTGTGCTACCTTAAACACTGGGTCATCTGTCTACCCAGCTCCTCAAGGAGATATGTAAATCATTTAGGGGGCATTCCTTTAGAACCCAAAACCTTCTCCTTTCCAGATACTAAAGTAACAAGGAGCTTTCAGGATTTCCTGGGGCATCATAAGCAATGCGTCACCCAGTGCCAGCACTCACAGTGTCTTGTTTCAAGCCAGGTGTGGTGGTACACATCTGTAGTCCCTGCCCTTGGGAGGCTGAGGCAGGAGGGTCACCACGAATTCTAGGCCAGTTTGGGCCACATAGTGAGCGCGAAGCCCACCTGAATTACAGAGTAAGACCTTGTCTTGAAACAAACAAACCCCATACAAAAAAACAACAACAAGGGCTGGGGATTTAGCTCAGTGGTTCTGGTGTCTGCCTGGCAAGCCAAGGTTCTAAATTCAATCCCTGGTACCACATACCACAATGCTGGGTGTGGTGGCTCACTCCTGTAATTTTAGCATTCGGGAGGCAGAGGCAGGAGGATTGCTGAGTTCGAGGCTTGCCTGGGCTACATAGTGAGCTCAGAGCCAGCCTGAACTACAAAGCAAAACCCTGTAACAAAAAACTAAAAAAAGCCAACAACAGTAACACCAAAATAATGTCCTTATAGACCCTTAGAGGGGTTCTAGAAGTCTCTAGTCACTGCTCCAAACCCAAAGGAGAACACGGTTATCCTTCTGGATTGTTTTTCCTCTGAGTCATTCTCTCCTATGGTCTCCATGGATTCCAGCAACAACAGGTCTGATCGATAAACATCTTGTGACAAAAATCGAAACTGCTAATGCTGGGCGTGGTGGCTCACGCCTGTAATCCCAGCACTCGGGAGGCAGAGACAGGAGGATTGCTGAGTTCGCGGCGGCTTGCCTGGGCACCATAGTGAGCTCAGGGCCAGCCTGAACTACAAAGCGAGACCCTGTCTCCAAAAAAGCAAAAAAAAAAAAAAAAATTGAAACTGCCCCTTCCCACAGCAGTGATTTCCTTGGTGCCAATAGGACTTTGCATGACCAATCCCAGAATAATGCTCAATCAGACTGTGCTTTAACTGAGACTGCTTGACCATGCACACTTCTTGCTCCCTGGCTTTGTCTCTTCCCTATATAATGCTAAATTCTTGTCAGTACCACAGAGATGGGATTGAGATGCTGCTCTCTTGTTCCTCCCCAGTGTGGCCACGCAGAATAAAATTGCTCTCCTGGGCCGGAGATTTAGCTCAGTGGTTCCAGCACCTGCCTAGCAAGTGCAAGGTCCCTGTGTTCCATCCCAGGTAACCACATACAACAATACTTGGTGTGGTGACTCATGCTCACCAGCAATCAGTACCACATACCACAGTGCTGGGCGTGATGACTCACACCTGTAATCCCAGCATTTGGAGGTAGAGGCAGGATTGCTGAGTTTGTTTGTCTGGGCTACATAGTGAGCTCAGGGCCAGCCTGAACTACAAAGCGAGACCCTGTCTCCAAAAAAAAAAAAAAAAATTTGCTCTCCTGCATTCATACCACTTGTCCCTCACTTGTTAAATTGGGGCATGTGCCTGAATCTGGCCTGCTGATTCCCCCAAAACCAGGCCCCACCCTGGACCAAGACCCCAGGTACAATATCTCACTTGGTAGAAATTATCTGGATTTTCATATCTGCTTCTGTAATCAGTTGAAATATGTATATAAAATCTGGCCTTACAGAGTTGAAAAAGTGAGCAATTTTATCATTGGCAACAAATAGTTATTTTCCTTGACTTTGTTCATTTTTTTGGAAACTATTTTAGTTTTCAATGATTATGAATATTTTTCTTTGATACCACATGAAAACTCGACACATTAAGTAGCCTCTTCCCCTCTCTCCCTCCTTTCTTCCCTCCCTCCCTTTCCTCCCTTCCCATCTCTGTATCTCATTTTTTTTGATGCTGGGGATTGAACCCCAGGCATTTGTACTGAGTTACATCTCCAGGCTTCTGGACACAGGATCTTACTAGGTTGTCCAGGCTGGCCTTGAATTTGCAGGGGTCCTGCTTCAGCCTTCCAGAGTGCTAGGATTATTGGCATGCACCACCAGGTCCAGTGACAGTTCCTTAAGGCTCTGTTGCAGTGTGGAATCTGAAACCATATCAATTAATTCCTCTTCAATTACACTAAAATCTATTTGTTTGAAGTGTGAAAAGATTTTGTAGTATCAAGCATTGGTTATTTGGAAAAAACAGATTGTCTAAACTATACAGATCTTCCAAATTTTGATGGCATTCCATTATACAGTTATTTTTTTAAAATCCCATTCATTATATTATCAGCCTCATCGGAGAAGTCTTAAAGTATTGGTAAGCTTTCAAGTTCATGGTGGCAGATACAAATGTTCCAAAATTCTATTGCTTCATGTAAAAGCTTGAACTTTATCATTGGCAACAAATACTGTCAGTTGTTTCCCCTTGAAGTGACAGGCACACTTTGTTCATTTTGGGGGAATTATCTGCCAAACATGAAATCTGAATAGTCAAAGTTTGTCTTTCATTTTTCCAAGTAAAACTGATGCTCCATGAAAAAGAGAGTCTGATTTCACTGGAAACTGAGGGAAGACATGCTTTTCCTGGAGAGGATCAATGTTCTTTGGGGGACAGCAGAGTTTCTTTATGTGTCCTTATTTTTTTAAATCTATCTATCTATCTATCTATCTATCTATCTATCTATCTATCTATCCATCTATCCATATCTATTTTTTTTTTTGAGACAGGGTCTTGCTTTGTAGTTCAGGCTGGCTCTGAGCTCACTATGTAGCCCAGGCAAGCTTCAAATTCAGCAATCCTCCTGTCTCTGCTTCCCGAGTGCTGGGATTACAGGCATGAGCTACCACACCCGGCTTTATTTATTTATTTTTGAGACAGGGTCTCACTTTGTACTTCAGGCTGGCCCTGAGCTCACTATGTAGCCCAGGAAAGCCTCAACTCAGCAATCTTCCTGCCTCTGCCTCCTGAGTGCTGGGATTACAGACATAAGCCACCACGCCCAGCATTGTGGTATGTGGTATTGATTGCTGGTGGGCGTGAGTCACCATACCCAGTATTGTTGTATGTGGTTACAAGGATTGAACCAGACTTTGTGCTTGATAAGCAGGTGCTGGAACCATTGAAATAAATCCCCGGCCCTGAATTATTTATTTATTTATTTATTTATTTTTGAGGCAGGGTCTTGCTATACTGTTCATACTGGCCTTGAACTCACTATGAAGCCCAGGCTGGTCTGGAGCTCATGGCAGTCCTCCTGCCTCAGCCTCTCTACTGGTGGAATTATAGGTGTGTTCCACCGTGCCCTGCTATGTTGTAATACCATGAAAAGAGTTTTAAACTCACAGACCTTTGAGAGTCACAGGACTCCCCAGGCTTCTACACTTAACAGAACCACTTCTCTAAAGGGCCATCAGAATTCCTTGGGGTTTGGCCCTAGGCCTTTCCTTCTCACTCTCCTCTCTCAAATAAATCTGTCTCCTGTCTTTGAGCTTCCTCTGAGCAAATGACCCACAGAGTGTAATTTCCAAAGCCAACCTCTCCCTAGAGCTCCACACCATGTATCAAGCTGCCACCTCTACTTTGGCACTTGGATGTCTCAGAGACATAGCAAGGGTAACATATCTAAGACTTTACCTCTGGTCTTCCCTCCAGTCATAAGCTAGAATTGCTACTTTCCTACTCCTCCTCTCCATATCCAATCAATCAAGTCCTGAAAATGTTATCTCCTAAAAAGCTCCTTAATCTATTCTCCCTGCTTTTCTCTTTCTCTCCTTTCTTCCCGTCTCTTCCTTCCTCCCTCTTTCTCTCTCATCATTACACCTGAGCCATACACCGTTATATCTTACTGAATTACTGCAAACCTCTTTAATCTGTTCTCTTTGTTGTAGCAAAAGCGATCTTTTCAAAACAATCTAAACTGAAAGTGGTGGTGCAGGCAGAAGGATCTCAGAGAGCTGGAGGCCATTCTGGGCTAGATAGTGAGCTCAAGGCCAGCTTGCACTACCAAATGAGACTCTGTCTCAGAAACAAGTAAACAACAAAAACAAAAAAATAAAAAACCTTCTCCAAACCACAAATCTGATTATTTAAAAACCTTGTTTAAACCTGCCAACGGCCTCCCATTGCTCTCAAAATGAAGGCCGAGACCTCTGATGTGGTCCAGCTTCCCAATCTAGGTCAGATTCTTTATTAAATTGTCTGGAGTTAGAAGCTTCTCAAAACACAGGGGAGAGCCCTGGAGGGCTCCAGGGGGCCCAGCCCCTCTTTATGGCCCACAGTCTCATTTCCTTCTCAACTGGAACCAGATGACTCCTAACCGTTGTTGTTGTAGTTGGTTTTTGTTGTGAAGAAAGCTGTGGGGGGGGGGAGGGAAGGGTCAGGAGAATAATGGAGGTTGTGTATGCTAGAAATATGTTACATGCACTTAGGGAAATGCCACAGCAGAACCCATTTCTGTAGAATTAGCTAGTACTAAAAAGAAGAAAGAAGGAGAAAGGCTCTTTCTCCTTCTCCTCCTCCTTCTTCTCCTTCAATAGGAGGTGTTGTTGATGTTCTGAGGCTAGAGGCCAGGGACGCAGCTCCATGATGGAGTGATTCTTAGGATACACGAGGTCCTGGGTGTGATTCCCAGCCCCCTACAACAGAAAAACAAAGCTGTCATGGAATCCTGCCCCTTCTTCATAACACTCTGTATGGGTTGTGCTTAAAACACTCATTAAGGGCCTGGGACGTAGCTCAGTGATGCTGAACCTATCTGACAAGCACAAAGTCCTGAATTCAATCCCTGGTACCAGAAAAAAAAAAAAAAAATGAAGGAAAAAGCACTCATTAATAGGAAGGCTGCATTACCATCTCTCCCTGATAAGACCATAAGTTCCCTGTAAGCAGAGATGTCACATAATAGAAATATACAAATGTGTGTTGAGTTAGTGATTGAAAGGGACTGAGGACAACCTCTCTGAGTGTGGGTTAGCAGCTGAAGGAGCCCTCAAAGCCCTGGAGTTGAGGGGAAGACCTGTTTTTATTTTTATCGTGTCACAGCGTTTCGAAGAAAAATGCTGCCTCGTGCCAGGCATTCCATCAACGCGTCCTCCTGAGCACGAGGGCACATTCATCTTCCTTTTGACACGAGAGCCCTTTGCTCCATCACTCATGCTGCTGATGGCTCTTGAGGAGGGTGAGCTGCGGATGCTGGCCCTTGAGGGCTCGGAGAGAGGAGGCCTTGTCTTTTCCCCCACGAGGTACAGGGCTAGGAGGTTCATTTGGGCAAGAGAAGACAAACACATCAAGAGAAAATGGAGAACAGCATGTGGCCTTTGACCTGAAGGGAAAGGAAAGGAAACCAACATTTGTTAAGCACCTACTAGATGCCGGGCACCTTGATTTTTGTTCTCACATTTAGTCTCTTTCTCTCTCTCATGTCTTTAGAGCAACTCCGTGGAGTAGGAGTTATTTTCCATTTATATAGATAAGAAAACAATGGAGGCTCTGAGATGTTAAATCACTTGTCTGAAGCTGTTATAGTACAAGACCTGTTTACCTACCCACCTCACAGCACCACCTAAGAGACTTGATAGTGGTCAAAACTTTGCACCAAGCCGTACTGTAATGCCATAGAGCCCCACACCATCACTTTTTTGGTACAGAGTCTCTCAATATTATTCAGGCTGACCTTGAACTCATTATATAGCCCAGGCTGACTTTTAACTCATAGACCTTCCTCCATCAGCCTCCTGAGTGCTGGGATTACAGATGTGGCCACCACAAACAGCTCCACCCCGGATTTTTTTAAATTTTTTTTTTTTCTTTGAGACAGGGTCTTGCTTTGTAGTTCAGGCTGGCTCTGAGCTCACTATGTAGCCCAGGCAAGCCTCGAACTCAGCAATCCTCCTGTCTCTGCCTCCCAAGTGCTGGGATTACAGGAGTGAGCTACCACGCCCGGGCACTGTGGTATGTGGTACTGATTGCTAGTAGGCGTGAGTCTCTATGCCCAGCATTGTATGTGGTCACCGGGGATCAAACTCAGGACCTTGCGTTTGCAAAGCAGGCACCGGAACCACTGCGCTAACCCTCCGGCCCCCAACCCTGATTTTTAAAACTATTTTTTAAAAACTTGCCTGTCCTTTTTTTCTTCTGCTTTAGGTGATTAGACCAGAAAGAGACTTTTATTTTGTTTTTTTTAAGGCAGGGTTTTGCTTTGGAGTTCAGACTGGCCTTGAACTCACTATATTGCTTAGGCTGGTTTTAACTAGTGATGATCCTCCTGCCTCAGCCTCCTGGATGCTGGAATTTCAGGCATGCATCTCCCATACCTGGCTTCAGAGGGAGGTTCTGACCAAAGGCCAGCAGTCCATGACTGGCCAGTCACTTCCAGTTTATGGCCTGGTCCAATAGAATTCATTCTCTTAGAGAACACAACCTAAAGTTAAGAGTTTCCCAACAGGGAAGCAATGCTTGGAAAAGAAGCAGACACTCCGTGTGGCTGAATCATATTAAGAGCAGGCAGAGCCTGAGGAAGCAGAATCATGACCTCTAGCCACCAGGGCGTCTTTCTTTGTTTTAATTTTTTTTGAGATAGGATCTTGCTTTGTAGTTCAGGCACTGTGTAGTCCAGGGAAGCCTCAAACTCACAGCAATCCTCCTGCCTCTGTCTTCCTGAGTGCTGGGATTACACGCGTGAGCCACCATGCCCAGCACTGTGGTATGTGGTATTGATTGCTGGTGGACGTGAGTCACCAAGCCCAGCATTGTATGTGATTACCAGGATCGAACTCAGGACCTTGTGCTTGCAAGGCAGGTGCCGGAACCACTGAACTAAATCTCTGGCCCCGAGAAGGTTTTATTATATTCTTCGTGCTGGTCTTGAACTCTCTGTAGACCAGGCTGGCCTCAAACCCATAGTGATCCTCCTGCCTCAGCCTCCCCAGTGCTGGGATTACAAGTGTGCATCACATACCTGGCTCACTGTGGAGTCCTGAATCCAAATTCTTCCCCAGCTCTGTATCTGCCCTTGGCACTTTCTGTGGCTTCTCATACCCTTGCTTCTCCCTCTGTGTTTGTGCTAACTTGAGGAACCTGTTTCCTGTTAGAGTCAAACCTCAGTGTTCAGACAGCGACATGATCAGGATTCAAATACAAGCCTGTTTGATTGCGGTAGCTCGTACGCCTTTCATTACTCTGTACTGTAGAAGGTAGCTGAGTTCCCAAGCGGCACCCAGGGTGCATTGTCCAGCCAACCTTGCCAAAATCACAGCACAGTGCAGGACGTGTGAGGCACCCTGTCCTCCAGGCTGCTGCAATATGGCCACAGTACCAATAGTACTTGGCCTTGCTTTGGGAGGCAAAGCCCCGCACCAAGCAGAAGCCCTCCCGCTGTAGGCCTGGGCCTCATGTGTGAAGTCCCTGGTCACCAGTGATCATTTCCGCGTGGTCCTCACCTTGGGTCCTCACCAGGCTAGGAAACTGCAAACACTTTGGTATCAAGCAGACAGGATTGGAGCCTCCTCCTGCCTGTCTTTGATGAGAGGAAGCACTGCTTGCCCTGTCTGCTCCTCAGTCCCGTTATCTGTAAGAAATGGGAGTAATTCCTATCCCACAGTAAGATTTGCAAGGGGTACGTGGGGAAAACCCTATATGGAGGGAATCAGCATTTAACGGTACAGCGTTCTAGTTGGGGGAGATGAAAATGTTCTGGACATGTAGGTGATGAAGGTTTTACTGCAGTATGATGCACTCACAACCACAGACCTGTTCGCTTAAACAACCAATAGACTGTAGATTGTATGCAGCATCTTCCATCTAGGCAGGGACCCATGAGTGCTGGGGCCCATCCTTACCTCCTGTAGCAGAAGGAGGACCTACTGCAATCCCTTGGCCCGGGATCTGGAGGCCCCTTGGAGGAAATGACCTGGTACAGACAGATACTCCTATGACCTGTGTGTTTGTAAGCAAGGGGCCAGAATTAGGCTGCTGGGACAGCGAAGAGCTGAGCCCAAGACTTGACCTGGCCCAACACCTTGAGGCAAAACTCCAGGGCAGGAGCCCAACATCCCCGTGTTGAGGCTGCTTTGCCTCCGACAGGTGCATGCAGTAGCTCCTAACTAGAGATGAGGGGATGCTGAGGGGTGCACTGTGTCTCCCTGGGAGTCCCAGAACTACTCTGGATGGGCTCCTTTCTTGCTAGCCATCAGTTTCCTTCTCTCTTTCTTTCTCTCTCTCTCTTCTTTCCTTCCCTCTCTCTTTCTTTCTTTCTTTCTTTCTTTCTTTCTTTCTTTCTTTCTTTCTTTCTTTCTTTCTTTCTTTCTTTCTTTCTTTCTTTCTTTCTCCCTTCCTTCCTTCCTTCCTTCCTTCCTTCCTTCCTTCCTTCCTTCCTTCCTTCCTTCCTTCCTTCCTTCCTTCCTTTCTTCCTTTCTTCTGCCATGCTGGAGATGGAACCAAGGGCCTGAGCATGATTGGCAAATTCTCTACCACTGAGGCACATCTCCAGTCCTTTTCATTATTTTATTTGTTTCTGAGATAGGATCTCACTATGTAGTTTGGGCTGGCCTTGATTTTGTGGCAATCCTCCTGCCTTCGCCTCCTGACTGCCAAGAGCACAGGTATATGCCACCAAACCCCACTCCCAGCCTTTAAAAAACTTAAAAAAATTTTTTTGAGATAAGGTCTTGTTGTGTTGCCCAGGCTGGGGTCAGACTTGTGAGCTTTCTACCTCAGCCTCCCAAGTAGCTGAGTTACAGGTGCCTGACTTCAGTCATCAGTTTTCCGATCCTATCGCCAGCCATGCCCGTGTGCTGTGTGCAGCTGGCTCAGATCCACCATCCCGTCCCCACAGCAGCTCTACTTCATCCTTCAAAGCCAGTGACTGTGTTAATGTGATAATGGCACGACGGTGGCCAGGAGATGTCTTCAGCTAGCTGATTAAGCCTTCTGGTGGCATCTGAGCCCCGGGCTTAGTTCTCCCTGGTGAGGAGGCAGCCAGAGCCTATGGATCAAGCACAAAGTACTGGCTCGGAAACTGCGTCCTGAAAAGCACTGAGGGGGAAAATTGGAAATACGAAGAATTTCCCAGGTTGCTAGTCCACTGGGGCCAAACATCATTAGCAACAGCACTAATTATGATCCAGGAGAGTCAGACCTGGCTGCTTCGGCTGCCAAGGTGATCCTTCAGAGAGGCCTTGGGAGCAGGTAGGGCTGGGGTAGAGCTGTAGGGAGGCCAGGCCTACAGGGAGAACTGGGTGAGGAGAGAATCTGGCCCCAGGCAGACACTGGGGAAGGGAGCGAGATGGGTCGAGTTGTTGGAACCCCTGTGTCCTTCAGAAGGCTCGGCACTGTAACTGGAAAGATGGACATCAGCTTGCCTTAATGATTCCTACCTGCTAGGAATCTAGAATTGTCTTTCTTAGTCTGTATTTTCTCTCTTTGGTCCTCAGTGCTCCATGGGACGTTCTCTTGCCAAGGTCTGCTGGTGTCCACATTGCCATTTAAAGGGTCATTTCATAGTCCCTGGCAGTGTCACTTAATGTGGATGATCACATGGTGCTTAAACCACTCTTTCCACATCCTCCTCCTTCCACAGTCCTTTTACTGGGTCCCCATCTTCTCCATCTTGGGGTTGCCCCAAGACTATCTTCACACCTCTATTCTTCTCTATCCGTTCTTACTCACTAAGTAGTCCACCTAGCACAAGAATTTAAAGCCAGCCCAGGTAAAGCTGTGTGCCCGAGGCCCTGGGTTCAATCCCTAGCATAAGAAAGAAATTAAAAGGAAAGAAATCAATCAAGTAAGCTGGATTATGGAATCCCTGCCGTAGCCAGCCACTCACTCTCGCCAGCTCCTGTGACTGACTGCCCTGGCCCTCGCGCACTCAGTGGTCC